>QYAI01000172.1:0-70464 GCA_003988855.1 Arachnopeziza araneosa
TTATTATTTGATCAGTGAACCCTTGAGTTATATATATATTCTCTCATTCAAAAGTCTTATTGCTTACATGAGCAATACAATCGGCTCGAACCGTGACAAATCTCATGACGTAGACGGCGAAGGCGATTCCAGTGACTTTGAAAAAGATCATTCAGTGAGAGAACCATTCTTGCATTGGCTTTCATCTGGAAACGGTATATTTCATATTTCTGGAAAGTTGGGGTCAGGAAAGTCAACCTTGATGAAGTTTCTGTGCAATCATAAGCGCACTAGAACCGAACTACAGAAGTGGGCAGGTACGTACTAGTTGATTCAATCTCCTCGTTGTACATCATAATTTTATCACGCAAGCAGGCATTCTGACTTTTAATTCTAGGCGAAAGGAAGCTGGTTTGCGCCAAATTCTTCTTTTGGAGACCCGGTTCTGAACTTCAAAAATCCCTGAGCGGACTTTTCCGATGTCTCCTACACGACGTGCTCCGCATTTGTCCCGATCTCATTCCTGAAGTTTTTCCAGAGGAGTGGAACGAGGTATCAATGTCATCCACAAAGATGAGGCTCTACCTTAATCTTCAAAACAGTCAGATAGTCGCAGCATTTCGTCGAGTTATCGAATATCGCAACTTGTACAAGAAACATTGCTTTTGTTTTTTCATTGATGGACTCGATGAATACGAAGAGACACGCCAAGAAGACTACAAAGCTATGGTCGATCTGCTTTGTGAGTGGACCGAGGTGGCACCTAACGACGTGAAGATATGCGTCTCGAGCAGAGAATATAATATTTTCTTAAACTCCTTTTCGGATGAAAAGAGACTCCGTCTTCAGGATCTCACAAGCAGAGATATGAAGCGGTACGTTCAAAACAAATTAAAGCACATTGATAGCAAACTTTCTTCTGTTTTAGCGGATAGCATCCTTGCTAAGGCTAGTGGAATTTTTCTATGGGTTGCTCTGGTGGTTAGATCACTCCGTGAGCGCCTGGAAGAAACCCAAGACTTGCTCATTCTTAAGGAAGAGATTGACGCACTGCCTGACGAGTTGGAAGATCTATTTCAGCATCTCCTTAACAAGCTGGGCAAATCCGCACGCATCACGGCCTACAAGACATTTGAAATGCTTGACGTACTTCATTCTAGCGCTACTGAGCCCCTACCTCTATCATTATTCGCCTATTCTTTTCTCAATGACTATGCTAAGGACCCCGAATTTGCCACCAGAATGCCATTCCAGTATGCCAACATGAGTACTGATGCCAAAGAAGCCCGTATAATTCAAGCACGAAAAACTCTCATCGGAAGCACGAAAGGGCTTATTGAGGCATTTGATGATTCAGTGAAACATATTCATCGATCTATTTCAGAGTTTCTACAGAGAAAAGTGACTCGAGATGAAGTGGCTAGTTATCTTAAAGCCTTCGAGCCTGTAAATGCCGTATCGCAGCTACTCGTTGCTGAGTTACGAGCCGATGCCTACATATCCGGCAAGCTTGATAGACGTCAATGTAGCTGGACAGTCACAAATATAGTCATGATGCGGACAAAGTTCGGAGTTGACCATGGGCCATATTCCTTCTTGGAGTCGCTGGGGTCCGTGCTGATTGAGCACGGCGGCCCTGAGAAACTTCAAGAAGCTATCGAAGGCAGGTACAAAAATGGTGTTGTTTCGACTCGCAAGGGTATTGATCATATTGTTTTCAAGTGGCAAAAACAGCGAAATGAAAATGAGACCGAATATTTTTGGGTTATATCTCCATTTCATCTCTCGGCGCTTTTTGGCCTAGAAGAATATGTCAATTGGAAGATTGGCCACGATCAAAGTGTCTTAAGCACAAACTTTGAAATTGCGGTCTTAGTTTCCCTTTTGGAAGATCGTATTTTTGGCAATTACTTCGAGAGTAAACAGTGTACGCAAATTCTTGAATTTCTATTCAAATGGGGCTTGTCTCCCCAGGCACATATACATACCACAGTCAATGATGGCAGCTTTACTACCGATAATGATCTGACTGTGTGGGAAAATTTTGTGGTTTTAGTCCTTTTTTTCTTCACTGATAGAAGGGAAGCGGGGGATGTTTCTTATTTAAAAGAAGTAGTTGGCAAAACTTTGCAAATATTCCTAGAATATGATGCAGAACCTTTTATGCAGTTGTACATCATCCCTCGTCTTGATAAAGATGGTAATCCAGAAGGTGGTAGAAGTGGGAATCTTCAAATGAAAATTGGGAAGAGTGGTCGCAAAATAAAAGCTCACTGTAGCTGGTATCAAACTACTTTACGCTCTCCATTTTCAGAAGGTGATGGCGTCTCACTTCGAGAATTTGTGGAGCTTTTGAATTTTGATAATCAGAATACTCTTTTGGGACTTATTGATAAGAATATCAAGCAGAATGAGAGTCAAACACAAGAGGAGACAGCGCAAGAGGAGAATACTAGGAAACATGATGGGGAATCGACTCTTATAAAAGAATCATCACCAGAACTCACGAAGTTTCCCTCGTGGCGACTTAACGCCTGGTTCATGTCGATAACGACCGGTCATATTATAACATTAGGACTTGGTGAGTTACAATCCCTGACACGACTGGTTCTTACATATGCGCTAACCAAGCTTCAACTGAAGGTTTTTTTCTGGGTGCCGTGTTACTTCCCCTCTTGCTCTCGACTATCAACTATAAGTTCAATCGTGTCAACAAGAATTAGCGCAACGACACGAAGACGGAATTGGCTAGTGAGTGATTATCTGACACAAAGTTTCGTATATCTACTTAGTCTATAATTCATATATTTCCCTTAACTCTGAGTTTTAATCCTCTCTTAAATTTCAGTAGATCATGTCAGTAGCTACTTTCTCAGATCAACTTTATCTGATATACCTAGCGTGACACATAAAAGCGATATGTTAATCTGAATGAAGAAGCTTAAATGAAATTCTCAGAAAAAGAGATCAAGCGTCAGGATTCTTGGTTATTGCGTTCGGCATCGATCAAGACATACGAAAATCGGCTTCAAGTTGAAGAAGTCGCTCTCGTATTATTTCCATCAAAAACCTGCATTAGCATTGCACATAAATGTAAGATCTTGGTGCCTGTGCCAGCCAATGTACGGTCTTGGTCACTATTTTATACTATAATTGTTTCCATTGCTTATGTCTGTTTTAAATGTCACAGCCGAGAAGGGTTCAGTAACCACATAGGTAGACAGATGGAGATCTTCAAAATGTGGCAGGTGATCATCTAGTCATAAAATACCTCTCAAGATTACATATTTGGCACAAATTTTGCTTCTACACATGCTGTTAGATTTTGGGAAGTAGGCCATACCCACGGTCTCTTGTTGGCAATGCCACGTGCTTGTGAGGAGTGATTAGCTTGTGTGTAAAGGATGGCCACACCTTCTGCAAGAGGAATACATACACTTCTGGATGCGCAGCGATGCAACTCTGCCACCAGCTCGATGCGCGTCTAGATTGGACTGGACTAGTCGATGCTACGGTAGATGAACCCTCCCGTTATCTCTGGTCGGCCAGAGGTTCATTATTGGATGCAGCAGAGAGAGCGGTAGAGATGAAACCTCAGAAGCTAGAGCATAGCGCATCTGCAGCCTTTAATGCCTGAGTGGACGAGTAAGAACACTGGCGGTTGCGTTCGGGCGGGCGTGCCGTTCCGGAGGCTGGCTGGGTGTGGGGTTTGTCCGCTTTTCTTGCGAAGCCCCTCAAGTACGTCGTCACAATCTCAACACTATCGCAATCTCAACATTATTATGCTCAAGAATCGACAACACATCCTGCATGTTTCTTTTGGCCAGGTCCACCAAATGTGCAGCCTATCTTTTGAAGGAGCTGAACTCTGTGGCTACCTGAACCCCGTTGATTTTACAAATCAATGTCGAAAATGGCTTGCCTCTCAGTGAGACCATCTTGCGGTGTGCTAAGTCAAAATCATACAGAAAAAGCAGTCAATTTTTGCTAACAAAATACAACCCTATATCTTCATATCCGTTCCCCCAGTGAGTAAAATCAAGACCCGGATTATCAGCTCGAATTATCTCATAACCACAATTCTTGTCCGAATTCAACTGTTCAATTCCAATATTTGTCATGGCTACGCCGACCCTTCAACCAAAGAAGAATCCTCCCTCTTCTGTGCATCTCAATAAGCAGTCCTTTCATGCACAATGGGCGGCTTTAGCTATCCGTGAGGCTCTTGGGAAATTTCAAGATCTAGCAAACGTCGTGGTGCGTAGACATAGAAAATCGGAAAGGTCAAAACTAACCAATGTAGCCAACTGATGGCGCGGATGCAGAGCATCTCTTGCCTATTGCAAACACGCGCTATCAGGAAGGCACCAAGGTCGGCGATGATACTGGACTCAGCGTTGGCATTATTGGCGCCGGAGTAGCAGGAATGTTCACCGCTATGATTTTCGATTATCTGAAGGATAATTACCAGCTCAATGTCACCTATGAGATACTGGAGGCCGATGAGCAGCGATGCGGTGGAAGGCTTTACACATACACGTTCCCGCCGAAGATTGGACAGCCACCTATAGGAAAGCATGACTATTACGATGTTGGCGCTATGCGGTTCCCATTTGTAGAGCATGGAGTGATGACCCGGTAAGACTCCCCACAGCTCTATTAACCTTTATCTCACAGTGAACTAGAACCTTCGAGCTCTTCAACACCCTTAGCATGAACTATGTTGATTCGCCCAAAGACACCCCAGAGCCAGGGGATCTGATTCGGTACTACTTTAACGACGGTCTGAACAATCCCTTTCTCTACAACGGTGTTCAAGTCGTCCCCAGAGAAGACTTCTTGGGCAACAAGACTCCCGCCCTTTCAGCTGCCACATTCAATGTCCCTGATATTCCGGAAAGGTAAGTATTGGACAATCATATTGAATTTTATGCTAACATATTTATGGTATACGAACCACTGCCGCAGATGCTCTAGTTGGAAATTATTTCAAGACTTACAAGGAAACTTATATTAACGATGGCCCAAGAGCTTTTTGGGACAGATTGATAAACGAGGTCGACCCTTATACTGTTAGGCAATTCCTCACCTTGAAGTAAGTTCTATTCAGCGTCAACTTGTCGGCGCAAAACTGATGCAAGTCCCAGAGCCAATTATGATTACAAAACCCTCGAGTTCCTTGAGACTATGAACACGTAAGTCCTTAGAACATACACTGGTAACGAAGAACAAGTTTGACTGTAATAGTGGTAATCGCTGGTACGATCAAGCTGCGAGTGAGCAGGTCCTAGAGTATCTAGACTTTGCTGACGATGCCACTTGGTGGTGTGTTGAAGGCGGAGCAGAAGAGATTGCGAAGCGGATGAAAGCACATATCAAGAAAAAAGACGCCATAAAATTCGGCAAAGTGGTAACAGCAATCTCTTTCAACACTGCCAACCCGAAAGTTCAAGTTGACGTGACGGTTGATGGAGAAGCAACTCCCAAAACTTATGATGCCGTCTTTAATTCCGCCCCACTCGGAGCTATGCAGCACATGCAACTCGAGGGCCTAAATCTCGATTGGGGTACGAAGTCCGCCATTCGATCTTTAGGCTATGGCGCATCCTGCAAGATTGGCATCCGCTTCAAGACTCTGTGGTGGATGAACCCAAATGATCTTGCAATCACGAGAGGAGGACAAGCAAAGACCGACCTCCCAATTCGTTGCTGCGTCTACCCATCATACAACATATATGATGCAAAGGACGGCCCTGGCGTTCTTCTTGTCTCCTACACGTGGTCGGCAGAGGCAGAACGCATCGGTTCCCTGATCAACAGACAGTCGCCTGAAAATGAACGTGAGCTCAAGAATCTCCTCTTCCACGATCTTGCTCGCCTACACGCGAAGAGTGGTGACGATGCTGATTATCAACGTCTACACGAAATTATTTCATCCAACTACCTTGATCATTTCGCATACAATTGGTACCAGAATCCGCGAACCGTTGGCGCCTTTGCTTGGTACGGCCCCCAGCAATTCAGCAACTTGTACAACTCTATCACCGCATCTGATGGCAAATACATTGTCATTGGTGAGGCAGCCTCAGCTCACCATGCCTGGGTCGTCGGTGCCTTGGAGAGTGCTGTGCGTGGCGTATATCAGTTCGTTTACAGTCAATCGAAGACGAACCTTGCGGCACGTAAAGTCACCGAAGCTTATAACAAGGATGCTATTCCAGGTCCCTTTGGACCTCTTCCAGCCGAGTACGACCGGCCACCAGAGCTCCAGGACCTCCCGCTGCCCGAGGGCTTCAATCTGAAAGACGGTGCAATGCCATCGCCAATTGGCGAGTTTGCCCGAATGCAAGTGCTTTTGGAGAAGGTTAGGCTGAGGCAGGGAGGTGATGTAATTGATCCATCCAAGGTTACGAAGGATCAAATGAAGCCAATCCTGGATCTCCTAATGGGGAAAAGAGCCGGGAAAGCTTGACCTACAATGGATGTGGGCTGCTTGAAGACGAGATGGAGAAAAAATAACGGCTGTTGAGAATTCAAGTTCTGAAGATATCTCTTATCTTTCGTTCGTTGAAGTAAAGCATATCTTCCTTTCACAACCCTCGTTAGCATTTATAAGTTTAAGATTCTCAAAGTAAAGCTACCTTCGTTTTTCGCATCTGCGTAATTGCAGATGCAATGGAGACACTTTTGGCAATAAATATTGAAAATCCTTTTTAGGATCGAGTTACATGGTCTTGTTAGAAGGAGTCTAGAGCATTGACGTGAACAGACCCATCCCGCAAATATTGAACTCCGAGACGAAGTCTCAGAGTAAGACATTTCGGAATAGTGGGACAGGTAGCTCCATTTCAATTTCCCACAACTTCACAAGTTCAAAACAGTGTTCACCCACCATTCCCCTCAGTGAATCAAAACTCATCTGAGCCTTTCCACTCGAACTCGCGCTCGTGAGCGTGAGCTCGGCATCAACTATCACTGACCAACTCCCATCACAAGGTGAAGCATCCTGTAAATTGAGAGTAGCATCTACATCGTTCCAAAAATACGGCTGGACAGTCGTTGGTGCTGGGCCTTTGCTCGAATTAGTAAATCTTTAGTTTATAGCGTACCTAGCAAACACAAGATATACATGTCAAACTCTTACCCTCACCAGTAGAATACTGCACACTTCGTCACCCGTGACCCTAACGGCATTGTTGTCGAGCTGTACAAAGCCCCTGAACGTGCCGTTGTAGTTTTTCGATTCGACGTTGGAGGGCCAGTTCAAGTCGAATGAGATCTGACAGGACGCGGTTACTTCATCTTCCGTCTCACTAGCCTCCAGCGTGACAAAATTTTTATCAAAGATTAACGAATATCTGACCAGAATGTTAGCTTTTGAAAAAACTCATTCGCTAAGTAGTGGAAACCTAGCGGGTGAAATACGTCTGTTGTGTAATATACAGCTGTTGGCTCATAGAGCCAGGTGGACATCCGCTGCCAGTGTAGGTGATTTCTTTAATGTACACGCTGTTGGGATCCCGTCCGTCTCTTGGGATCACTGCAACTACGCTGGCATACGTGTGCCACAACAAAGTCACACAGAAGATGGAAGTTTTCATTTTGAAGGGAAGAAAAAATACGATTCTTTTGAAAAGCTGAATATCATAAGATGAGGAGCATTAAAACACTGATGCCAGTGTCTTTATTTATAGTCTTGGAAAATAGTCATAATATAACATGGCGCTATATCCCCCAACAGGGAGTAGGCGAGTAGATATTTGCCGTTGATTCGTTCCAGTCAATTAATTATGATTTTATTGCATGAGCTGTGGGTCGCACGAGCCACGCCACTCACCCACATTTTAGGTCCTAGCCAAGCCTCTTCAGGACTTTTTCATCCTACGGGTCTAATCTATATGATACATTGATGCCTGATTAGTATTAGGATTTCAGACTCGGAGATTTAATACAGGGTCCAATTGACTTAATCTAGGTTTGTGAGATCTCATGGTTCCACGGATATAACCCGGCCCAACCGGCGATTTCGGTTATAGGGATGTTCGCCGCCAAGATTATGGACCGTGGTATCGTCGTCGCCTTTGAAAGGCGTCAACGGTTGCAGTCGTGATGGGATATATATTCTCTTTTTCTCTAATACCTTAGATATCTACTTAACCAGTCCCATTGAATGGAAAACGATGGTTTATGGTAGTGTCTAGGAATATACCGCCGGTTCAGCTAGGAGCTCACGTATTGCTAAACTCCGCCCTCTTTCTTTCGTTCCCTATTTAGATCCAGTCAATCATTTTATCTTGCACGCAGTAAGTCCATTCACACGCTCTAGAATGTGACACAATGATCGTAGACAGGTGGTAGTGGTAACAAAAGTTTTATTGTGGCTTGAACTGAGCATGAAGCCCCTATTTGAAGTGAAAACTCTCAGAGAATAAATCCCTTTCTGTTCAAAAGTACTGCTTCCCTAGACACCAAACCCGGCGATTGCTATTAAGAGCCGTTTATACGCCCATGAACTCTCCTCGGTTCATCATACGACTAGAATTTAAGCGGGTCGATGAGGGAGGCCAGACTGGATAGGTAGATGAACAAAGTCGAATCTAGGTTTCGAGTGATGTTTCGCGCCATCAGGAGAACCGCCTAGTCGAGATTGGTCCCGGGCTTGCATGTTGAGCTTGACATCTCCCACGCCTGTATAGCCAAGAAGTGGAATGAACGTCTTGACATTCACGTGGGTCTGGCAGTTGGCGCAACCAGTTACCTTCCAGCGACTCAGGATGCTTTCTACACCGAGAAGTTTGCCCTCATTATCCAAAATCTCGAGTGTGAAAGAACCAGATATCAAATTGCGGTTTACTCCAGTGATTCGGACAACAGGAGTCGATGCTGTTATCCACGACGGGGGAGCTCGCGGCTTCTGTGGCTTCTTCCCTGTCACTGGACTAGGGAAATCGAATATAGGGTCTTTGCTATCTGCAGGTGCTTCAGCTGGGCTTGCGTATCGGTAGTGAAGTTGATTCTCTATGTCCACAACGTCCTGTCTCGTGTTAGACATATCTTAGATCATTTTTCAGGATTGGCAATTTCGTTACTCACTTCAGACGTCATCAGTGTACCATCTTTTTTCTTGAAGGGATCGAGCGGTGTCTTCATCGTCAGCCATACATTTCCAGAGATACCTGGGGTCGGGCCTTGGCTATCGACAGAATTTGTGCCAGGATATTTCTCCATGATTGTCAATTCTCTTGTACAGCCCTTGATTTGCTGCCAGGTCCAGAACACCTTGTCGATGAAGCAGTGGTGAAAAAAGAATATGGGATCAAACCCAGCAGTGTCGTTCTCGCCCATGTCTCCATTTGCATCTGAGGCATCGGCACTATCAACGTTGCCGAGGCCAGGAAGATTGAACCCTCCAACGGCAAGGTGCATGTCATTGTGTGGGCTTTCGAGAGGTACAACTGGCTCGCAGTACCCGTCATTTTTCTCCGGGTCCCAATTTTTGACCCCGTATTGGTCTTCATTCCACTCTGTCGCCGACGTTGTGTTGGAAAAGACAGTGTAATTGTCGGCCCTCAAGCAGTGGCGATACTTCCAAGAAGTGTGAGTGAGAATAGTCTGGCCATCCGAGTTCGTGATCGAATGGTTCAACCAATTTTTGACGTTATCATTCAGCATCTTATCTGTGGCTGCTTTACCTTGTGCTTCCAAATTTGCGTTGTATGCTTGGGTTTTATCAATATCTTTCGGACCCACAAGGCCAGAGAATGGATAGCGAACCGTTTCATACTCTACCGGTTTGGAATAGTCGGCGTCGGGAAATGGTGACAAATTGTCAAAAATAGCTTTTTGAAATTTGTAGGAATGCAGAGGGTTCTTGATGGTTTTCCCATCTGCAAAAGTGTAGTTGATGTCCAAGAAGATCGTGGGGACACCATAGCGCAGAGTCTCCACACCGGTTTCATTCCAGTAAGGGAGGGTCACATCTGCACAGCCATCAATGCTTCGAAGTGCATTCTCAAGCCGGAAGAGATAGGCTCGGTGCCAGGTAGGAAATAGCACGTTGCCGTGGTGGCAGTACCCACCCCACCAAGCTGGATTGCCCCAGCCAGCTCCTCGAAAAGGCTCACCGTGATATCCGGCGATCTTAAAGTACGAGTTGTCATCATTTGGGGGAAGATTTTGAATTCCATACCAGGCACGGATAAGCGTGTCGAGAGGCCCTTTGTTGCCCTGATCGTATTCAACGAGAATATCTGTGATGGATCTCCGAACCCGCAGATTATCCGCCATCTTGAACAGAGTTGGGTGTTGAAACCCGTATAAAAATACGTGTAGATAGGTTAATGTAGTTTGAGGCTGAGTAAATAATGAAAAGGTTAGTCTTCATTAAATGAAGTCTTGGGAAAGAGAAGCAATAAGCTAGGCGAAGCATTTATATATTTCGGGGAAGAGCAACGCTTGCTCTTGCTCTCACAGAGTGTAGTAGGCCATCAAAATTACCCATGCCAGTTATTCAAAATGTTTCCAATACACTGCCAGACACATCTCACATGGTCAAGGTCTGCATGCACACGTTGTCTACCAGCCCTCTCCACTTGTCACAAACTGCAGCTTTGACCAAACTTGGACTCTCTTGCGTACTTACTGGCCCAAATTCTCACAATCAGGATGCAAGAGATGAATGCTTAGGCTGGCCGAGTTGGTGCCCAACAAACGACGAGGCCTCTAAACAAATGTTTCTCCTCAAATATGACAGGTCTCAACGCCATCAAAATTCCAGTTCGAATCTACCCCACGCCACTCACAGCCGACCAGATGTTTAAAATCTACCCTGAAAACTTAAACCTAGATGCGAGAGAAGACCGGAAATTTAAATTATCGTTCGTCTGGTTCAAATCTAACGAAAATTCTTCAGAAGAGCTAAATGAGGCTATACCACCATCGTTATTCAGGTGGCTCAAAGTAAGCCTTTGATAATAGCCAGCTACTGAAACTTGGATCGTTTTATTTCCACTCCTTTCTGAAATTCGTGATCCGGGCAACCGACAGCCATCGCAAATGCAATGCACGAAAATAATGGTATCTCATCCACTAACCTCTAACTCTCATTCGCTTTGAAGCCAAAATCGGGCTATTGACTTCGATCATATACATTGAAGGCTTTGCCACGTCGTTGCACCCCGCTCTCTGAGCATCCGCTTTTGATACCGAAAGTATGCAGAAGTCCTAATCCGGTCTTGGCATGTGAGAAAAATCATTGTGGCATTATTTTGATGCCCCCACGTGCATTGGTCAATTGGCCGCCTCACTTTTTGCAGTCATTTCTGTGAGTCATAACAAAAGCAACTGAAATGGAGAATAGAGAATAGAGAATAGAGAATGCGGGGGAAACTGCTCAACAGGGGACCCCAAAATTCATGGTTCAATGTAAGGGCGAGCTTAAAAAAATGGCTACACTTATAATATTGAATGTTAAAATGAAAAATGTTAGGAATTAACAAGAACAAAGTAGCACGAAAATGGGTTTTACAGAGCTCCTATACTATCAGCTATCGTGGAAGTCCTTTCAATGTCGATGCGGACCAAATGTAGCTAGACTTGAGAAACGGTAAGGAACAAGTCACGCTTTCGTTTGCTTCGATGCATCATTGTATCACACAGTATTGCCGAAACGCTTTGTAGCGAATAGGCATATGACCAAAGAGGCTATTCATTATTGCAATTCTGCAGCCCGCCCTCTTTTCTTTGGCTTCTTGAATGCTCTCTCTTCGATTCTTTGAGATACGGATGAGTCTGAGGTGACAAGTCGTGAAGCAACACGACTTGGTTGACTATCGGAATCCTCCAGCAGAGGTGAAGCACCATCCCTTGATTAGACAGAGAGATGGTAGCCGACAGCAGAGTCTGGTTGCGGACGAGGCTTGGTTAGTGCGATGGAATTGTCCCAGCCTTCGTTGACACCTTCGCATAGCCTTCCTAGTGTGGCCAGCAGTTAAATATATAATGCGACACTTTCTATCTTGCTGATATCTAAAGTCCTGCAGCCACAATCTCTTCCTTTCGAATGAATAACCTCATCAGCCTCTCAAATTAACTACGTATCGTTTAAGAGATTTGGCAGCTGTACGAGCATCATCAAAAGTAACTTATGCACTGGGGTCAGCTACGACAGAACATGCTTTGATACAGAGGCACCACCTTTTCAACCGCAGATGTAGAATGCCTCGAATCAAATGTGTCGAGAATATTGGGTCCCCAGGCCGTACTATTTTCCAGGCCTTCGTTGTATCTCCATCTGCCAGAGAACGCGGTCAGCAAATTTTGGCGCTGACACTCCCTTTATCGCCAAAAACCACTTTTGGTCACGTGGCAGGAGCACTGGGGGGAGACTGAATGTAGCTAGGAGCGAAATCGGCTTCCGCTTTAACTCAACTTCCATATGGAAATTTGTCAGCACAAGTCACTAGTATTTGCCCGCCTCGGCACCAAGCCAATTCCCGCACTTCGAAAAGTTCCTCGCCGGATGATCGGTGTCCTGCTCTTCAAACCCTTACAGTAATGGATAATTCAAGCGCACAGACCAGTTAAAGGCGGTACGGATTAACTATTATCCTCAAACAGTACTTCGTGGGACCACGAGGCTGTCCTTTAGCTGCGTCAATGGATTGCCAGCCCAGATCCAATATCTATGCCGAACTCAACGAATAGCTTCACATACATGCCGACTCGCCGAGGACCCTTTCCTTAGGTATTTCGAATCCGGTCTAATTATGCGACTTCTCGAAGCCAATAGCGATGGTAAGTTCAGCCTGAAGGACTTCGGCGACAAAATTCCACCGTATGCTATACTTTCGCACACATGGGGACTGGACAACGAGGAAATTACTTTCGCGGACATAACAAATGGCACTAGCGGGGACAAACCTGGCTATGAGAAGATCCGGTTCTGTGGAGAGCAGGCCAAACAGGATGGCCTACTGTACTTTTGGATTGACACTTGCTGTATTGACAAGACAAACAAAGCCGAACTCGCGCGCTCTATCAACTGTATGTTTCGCTGGTACCTTAACGCGACTCGATGCTACGTTTATTTGTCGGATGTGTCTAGTCCTGTCGACACTAACAATGAGTGCGATCCGCGGCCGTGGGAATCGGATTTTCGGAAAAGCAGATGGTTCACTCGGGGCTGGACGCTCCAAGAGCTCCTTGCTCCAGCTTCGGTCGAATTCTTCTCCCAGGAACGTAAGCGACTTGGTGACAAGACTTGTCTAAGGCAACTGATTTGCGAGATAACGAACCTTCCCCACTCTGCGCTTCAAGGAGATTCTCTATCTTAGTTCAGCTTCCAGGAGCGATTGCGGTGGATACAACACTGCCAGACTAAACTAGAAGAAGATAAAGCGTACTCTTTGCTAGGCATTTTCGACGTCTATATATTCTTTATCTATGGCGAAGGGGAGCCGAAGGCATTCGATCGACTGAAGGACGAGTTCGACAAGATGCAAAAATGTATTCAAGACCTGCGAATAACTGATCCTCGCGAGGACAAGAAGCGCCTCGAGCAGACGAAGGGTGGTCTGCTAGAAGACTCGTACCGCTGGATCCTCGAACATTCCGGCTTCTAACAATGGCGCGATGACGAACAGAGCCGGCTGCTCTGGATCAAGGGCGACCTTGGCAAAGGCAAGACGATGCTGCTCTGCGGTATCATCAACGAAATGAGCCCTTTGAAGAGGCTCAGAGATGAGAAGGCAACTACGCGACTGTCATACTTCTTCTGCCAGGCTACTGACGAGCGCATTAACAATGCGGAGGCTGTACTTCGCGGCCTCATCTACTTGCTTATCGACCAGCAACCATCGCTTGTCTCGCACGTGCAGAAGAAGTATAACCAGGGAGCCAAAAAGCTTTTCGAGGGCGTAAATGCTTGGGTGGCTTTGACTATGGTCTTTGAAGACATTTTGCAAGACTTAAGCTTGCCGAGTACCTACTTGATCGTCGACGCTCTCGACGAATGCGTCAAAGACTTGCTAGCACTTCTCGACCTGATTGACCAAAAATCGTCTGTATCTTCTCGCGTCAAATGGATTGTCTCAAGGTCGCAATTGGCCAGACATCGAGGAGCGACTAGAAACAGCCGGACGGAAAGTGGAGCTGCGTCTTGAGCTAAACGAAAAGTCCGTCTTCGCTGCTATCAACATATACATCCGGCATAGAGTGGATGAATTGGCACGGCTGAAGGGGTATAACCCCGGAACACAGAAGGCTGTAGGACGTTATCTGTCCTCGAATGCAAATGGCACATTTCTCTGGGTAGCTTCAGTCTGTCAAGAGCTGAAGAAGATCTCAGGACCGGTTACTAGTGCAAAGTTAAAGGCGTTTCCATCTGGGCTTGATTCTCTTTATAAACTAATGATGGAGCAAGTTTGTAAGTCAGACAGCGCTGATCTCTGCAAGCAGATACTTTCCGTCGTGGCTACTACATACCGACCAATCACCATGGAGGAACTTATGTCTTTTGTCGGCATGCCGGAGGACATTTCTGATGTCGACATGCTAGAAGATATGCCCGATGTCGACATGCTAGAGGCCATTTCCGATGTCGACATACCAGAGCATATTTCCGATGACTTCAAATCTCTGAAGAAGGTCATAGGGCTTTGTGGTTCGTTCCTGACTATTCGAGGATATAGCATTTATTTTGTGCATTAGTCGGCCAAGGACTTTTTGCTCGGACAGGCATCTAGCAAAATCTTTCCTTCTGGAATTCAAGAGAAGCAACACGCTCTCCTTTCGAAATCGCTTGAGGTTATGTCTCAGATACTACGACGCGATATGTACGGATTGCGCGCCCCTGGATTCTCAATTGACAGTGTTATACCGCCTAACCCGGACCCGTTAAATGCGGTAGGCTATTCGTGCATGTACTGGGTTGACTATCTTTGCGCTAGCCATAATGAAATTAGCCTTGGCGATAACGGCATTATCCATGTCTTTCTAAAGGAGCACTTTCTTCATTGGATAGAAGCTCTTAGCTTGTTGAAAAGTGGGATAAGTGGGATACTTGCGATACACAAACTTGAGAATTTTCTTATAGTGAGCTTTTACTATTAATTCCGTGCTTTAACTATGCTTGTGGTGAAGTAAGGAAGTCTGCTAACCTATTCCAAGTCTACTGAATCACCTAGTCTATACGAATTTGTCTATGATATAAAGCGGTTTGCCCGATATTTCCAATTATTAATTGAAAAGACACCGCTACAGTTATACTGTTCAGCCCTCGTCTTTGCCCCAGAAAAGAGCATTGTTCGGAGACAGTTTGAGAAGTGTATCCCCCCTTGGATCAAAAGAAAGCCTAAAATACAAGAACATTGGAATGCGGCCTTACAGACGCTCAAGGGCCACTCCGGCTCGGTCAGATCAGTGGCCTTCTCGCCCGACGGCAAACAGGTCGCTTCTGGATCAGGGGACAGGATAGTACGGCTCTGGGACGCTGCTACAGGAGCTCTGCTACAGACGCTTGAAGGCCACTCTGACTCGGCCAGATCAGTAGCCTTTTCACCTAATGGCAAGCAGGTCGCCTCTGGATCAGACGATAAGATGGTGCGGCTCTGGGACACTGTTACAAGAGCGCTGCTACAGACGCTCGAGAGCCACTCTGGCTCAATCATATCACTGACCTTCTCACCCGATGGCAAGCAAGTCGCTTCTGGATCAGACGACGAAACAGTGCGGCTTTGGGACACTGCTACAGGAGCGCTACTACAGAGGTTCGAGGGCCACTCTAACTCAGTCACTTCAGTAGCCTTCTCACCCGACAGCAAGCAAGTCGCCTCGGGATCAGACGACGAGACAGTACAGCTCTGGGACGCTGCTACAGGAGCGCTGCTACAGAGGCTCGAAGGCAACCAGCACCGGGTTTATTCAATAGCCTTCTCACCAGATAGCAAGCAGGTCGCTTCTGGATCAGACAACGGGACAATACAGCTTTGGGACGCTGCTACAGGAGTGCTGCTAAAGAGGCTCTACAGCCGCTATGGCCCGATCAGATTAGTGACCTTCTCACCCGACGGCAAGCAAATCTCCTCTAGATCATGGGACAAGACAGTACAGCTCTGGGACGCTGCAACAGGAGCACCGCTCCAGACATTCGAGAGTCACTCTGACTCGGTCACTTCAGTGGCCTTCTCACCTGACGGCAAGCTACTGCCTCCTCTAATTGTGGCAAATGGTTGGGTAGTAGAAGGGGACATAAAAGTTCTCTGGCTGCCTCCTAATTATCAGTCGCCAAGTTGTGAAGCTTTTTGGAACGGAAACCTTGTTTTAGGATACTCTTCAGGTCAAATTTCTTTTCTCGGATTTCAAGAAGGGTTAAAGGTTCTATAACACGAGCTAATTTACTAATTGTTATTAATGTTTTGATTGCTTTATGTGACGAAGGCATTTCAAGCACATAGATTAAGACAGTACTCTTATTCTTAGGACAATAGATATAAAAGAAAGGGGGATAGGGTAGTCGCCGCATATATCCTCAGGCCTAAAACACCGGCGCCTTCTCACGTGACATCAGCGGTTCAGCCACGTACTGGCAGAACCGTTGTGACGGCAGGATCGATGCAAAGGTCTGAAATGCGCTGAGGACTCAATGCCTTTCGCCGTGCGCGGTGGTAAAGAAGTATAAAATACTGCTTTCCAATCATATTAGACCTTCCACGATATAATCGTTCAACCTCTTCACGATATGCAATTTTCAAAGGACTAAAGACGCCAACCTCGCAAGGTCAAAGCTTGTGAGAGGTAGTGATAGAAGGCGACATAGGATAATGTTATTCTCATAATAGAATTTCATGAACTCGAGTGACTCGTGTGTACCAAATCACATGGAGCTCCGAACTAAGGATACAAGTGTGATAATATTTCAACTAACGTGGTTTATCATCGAGTGGCGCATATCATCGAGTGGCGCACTTTTCCCTACCTTATTACTTGTAAATTTTAACACGCGTTTTTTCAACTATTGTACGAGGGTAGGAGGAGCAACCAATAAAGTAAGAATCGAGTTGGCTTCCAGCTGACTCTCGATATGTATATTTCGGAAGAACAACCAGAGCAAAGAACCCAGAACAAGAACAACGTATGCGCATAAAGAACCCAAAAAACCAGTGTAAACAACAAATAGGAAACAAGTAGATGAATCAAAGTATCAGTATGAAGAGAATATCAATGAAATCCGTATGATCAATGCTCCATCTGTGCCCAATCTGAATCTATTCGTAAAATCAATCGTATGAAAAAGCCTAACTGACTATCGTCTTCTCTCGTGTCTTCTCTTCGCTGTGTTCTCTCATGTAGGTGCTCTGTAGGACCTCCTTTATAGAGAGTCCTACGCACGTGCTCTCGCTAGTGAAATGACGGAAAAATGTCATGCATGTGATGAGCAGGATATCACGTGAACTGAATGTCATGTGTGGACGGCACGGGCATAAGAACCTCATTTCCGAAGTGTGGAGAATAAGGGGCACATTCAGAGTCTATTCGGACTAGGGCCAGAGAGAAGCTTACTGTAGATAAGGCACACCTCACTCATGTAGTTTTTCTTTCCTCATATTCTTCTTTCAGACTATCAACGCACTCCCATATGCCTCTTGACTAGCCATATTCGTGTTCGTGCCGTTACACGTACGGTTTTGACAGTTGCTATTCTATTCTTTTTATCTAGCTTGCCGAGCGTTGCGAGTCTAACAGCTTTAGCAACATGCTTTGCAACTTCCATATTACCTAGGTCTAGGTACATGCCTAGATTTTCTTCTTCTATTCTCTTCTTGTACCTAATAAGTGTTAGTATTTGATATGTTAAACTTGACTTGTTTATTAACGTACGCTTCCTAAAAATCCTATACCGCGTTATAGTATAGTTAACTAGTTTTTTTATCAAGTTTCTGTAAACGAGTTTGCTGTTGTCACGGTTCGAGCCGATAGTATTGCTCATGTAAGCAATAAGACTTTTGAATAAGAGAATATATATATAACTCAAAGGTTCACTGATCAAATAATAAGAGCTTGTATAGATTCAATTAATCGATCTTCTTGAAAGTAATAAAAATAGAACTCTGGTCCTCTTCTTTCTTCCTGCTCCGAACGTCCTCTCCTATATACCCAGACTCTCTCTTTGATCCTCCACTAGCTCATTCCATCACTTACTATATAACTGCTTTCGGATTCTGCTTGCGGAAGCTCTTTGACTTAAAGTCCTAATCCGGAGAGTTGTTCTGGCTGCATTCAGCTGGTCGATCACGTGGCGTTGATGTCAGATCTATCCTTAGACAGCTTCTTTCCGTAAGGCTACCTTTATCTGCTCTTCTGGACTTAATTTCTTTATAGTATGCAGAGGTCTGTATGTGCGGATGCAAATATCTGGAGTAGAAAGAAAAGGACTTGCTCAATAGGAGAGGGATTAGAGAGGTAGGAGAGATCGCAGTATAGAAGATAGAAGAGAAGATGCGGGAGAACTTGGGGGAGAAGATGGGAGAGAAGATGGAAGAGGAAGGTTGCGAAAGCCAAAGAAGACGCTATGTTTAGAATGTGGGGACGAAAGCATCTTCTTGGATTATAGTCTCCTGTATCTGTCTGCATGGTATCAGCGGTAACACATTTAAGATCCCTGGTTGGGAGAGGGGCCTTTCGGGCCCCTCGTTAAAAGTTGATGATTTCTGGTGAAGTTAGTCTTAGCTGCGCTACGTCGCGTAGTAGGGGGGTGAGCAGACCTGAGCAGACCTGAGCAGGCTTGAGCCGAAGATGAGCCTGGCCTGAGCCGAGCCTGAGCAAAGGCGGCGCTGCTCGCGTGAGAGCTAGCGATGGGAAGTGTGAACATTCCGGTGGGAGAACACAATGTTTAAGCCAGAGTTGCCCTCGATTATCCTTTCAACCAATGCCTCCGGCAACTTCAGTAAAACCACTCGACACATAGAGCAGGGAGCCAGATCATGACCACGGGGGTCTACCGTGCACTAGCAGGAGAAATCAAACCACATTTGACAGATCAAAGTTAGCTTTCACAAGGCATTCCCCATTTTCCCAATGCCCCTTTGCTGGAACCGTTAGCAAAAGGAAACAGTCGTAAAACTTAGAATCCACCAATACCACCAAGGACTTATTGACGGGTCGGCCTCTTCGTGTCGCTGCCTGCGAGCTTCTTTCTCCCTTGCCCACTAATTTCGCTACGAAGTAAAGTTTAGTGTACGGTTTGTTAAATTGCAGCCCCCTAAACTCTAGGAACACTGAGCGGAGATCCACAACTATTATCGCAAGCGATCCTCTAAAGCACAGCCAGACACGCAAGTATGAGCTACAATATTTGTCCAGAAAGTAGCCTTGGAGATCCCCATCTCGAGACACGAGAACTCACACCACCCAAGATTAATGATTTGATCGTAAAGCAACAGCTGCTAGTAGGATTTGAGTAATTCCAACTAACATGCTTCCAACTCCAACAAACACAAAAGCCCAGAAAGTATAGAACTGAACTGTGTAAGTGGTCAGCTCTCGTACAAGTATAATCATATTCGCGACTGGATTTCTATGAACTCACGTAGATTTCTCCGGTCATGCCATAAGATTACCCATTTGTGCGGATTTTGAGCCTTACAAAGTTCTGCAAGCGCAAAAGTTTAGATCCCAAGTATTTCAAATCTCTGCTTGGCAGAAATGCCGCATCGAAAGACTTGATGCTTTCGTAAAACAGCGTTTCTTTCCTCCAGTCCTGGCCGCATAACCTGTCTAACAATGGATCATGGTCTAGTAAATGAATGCGGGTAGATCTCTGGCGGTGAACCTTGAGCTTCTTGAACGCATTTCATGATTTGCTGTCCTGGCCGAAGATGATTCGATAAGACATGAGGATCTCGCATGCGAAGTCGCGCGCATTGGTCTCGTCTGTGAGGTCTTGTTCACCATCGGAACGATTGTTTGCGGCGTTTTCTGCAAATAGTCTAAAAACTACATTACTCCTGTAACTCAGTCCTTGCCAATGCTTGACTCTCTTACCTATTTAATATGGGAGTATACTCAGTTGAGCAGAGCATAGAGCAGAATGACGGAAATCGGAAAAGCTTCAGTGTTTTCATTGCTTCATTGAATTCCAGATGTAAATTAATTGCGTCCACCCATTCCACTTCCAAAGCTCCTACCCTAGTGAGGGTAAAGTAATTCAGAAAACTGACATCCAAAAGGTCATCATTTTGACAAGGGGGATTTTTGAGTGGTACACATGGGCCAAACGCGCAGAACAAGTGATGAAGAGGGTAATCTACCGAGGAAAAGTCTTGCCGGCAGTCCTCAAACAATGAATGAGACAAAGGTAATGCACGATCCTTGGCCACCGTTTGAACTTCTAGACTGAGCGCCTCGGGTGTCGGTACCGGATCAAGAATAAGGCTGACCCAGCCAAGGGAAATGAAGACGAGCTGGGTAATTTGAGAGGTTGCAGCTTCGTCGCGAGACTTACTGTTGGAATAATAGTCATGTAGCGTTAGTCACATGATTAGGTTACGTGGCTGCGCTAAGCACGTGACCTCTGACTAGCATATAAGCGGAGATCTTGACATATAAGGAATCAACTCAATTGACTGGTTCTGTGTGCCTCAAACCCTGTGAACCGACACTTACTAACTAGACCCTTAATTTCAAGATCAAGAACCACATCGTATAGAGTACAGGCTTCTCGCTCTCGGAGATTGGTTGCGACAACTACAAGTAGAGAATAAAAGAGACATTTTCGAGGTTGGTTTAGGAATACCCTTTGTTCTCCGGTGGTGAGTAGGCCTAAGTGATGAGGATCCAGTTGCGGAAATCTTGTCTCGAGGAAGTCTAGATACCAAGCCCAAGAAGCGTCAGAACGTACTTTAAGAAAGTTATGAGCAGCTGGCTCTGGTTCGAAGATGGTCCTCAGGATCTTTTGCAGATCTTCAACGGTAACAATTTTGGGGTCTCCGTCTAGGTCTCTGGAAGGGTTTGTTGCTACACGGTAAGAAATGTGGTTATATTTTGCGGGTAGACAAGGAAACTCTTACTGTCAAGCAAATATCTTCCAAGTTCCTCGTCAGGCTAAGTGCTTGAACTGCGCAACTTTGGAAGAGTAATCTGCAAGGTTCGTCATCTTAGCTAACAAAGTACAAACTGAGAATAGATCATATTACCCATGATAAGAACTTTGAAGTACCTTTCATCTCGCTGATTTGTCTGGAGCAACTGAGAGAAAAGAAAGGGGTAAGAAGGCAGGCAAATTGTTTGAGGATATTGCTACCATTGTCCACGGTATAATATGCGGGCAAGGCGAAGCTTGGAAGATCTCACGGCGGGGCTATACCCTTCTCGATCGTAACAAACTACCTAGCCACGGCTCCTTACTCTTGTTTCCTGTTACACGCATTCACCGCCTGGTTGCATGCCCTTCCCGATCTAAATGTCACAAGATCACATAGCCTCAGGGTCGGATACCAACTTATTTATTAATTCCAGAGGAGAAGGAAGAAGTTCTCAGGGAACCGAGGACAATATTCTCTAGAAACAACACGTGATACGCTCATCAGCACATGACTAAACACCCTCCAAAAAAGACTCAAAAGCCACCCGTTCTGCTTATAGCCAGTACGCCTCAACTATCTAAGCAGCAGAATAGTGAGATTTCAGCATCCCTCGACGTCTCAGAGCTTAGAAAGCTGAGGGGGGGAAACCCAGCCGGCTACCGTAGCCTCCCAGGCACTCATGGCTTGTACTATTTTGTCTTCTCTTCCAGGCTTGGCGACAATGGCCATACCAAATGGTCTGCCGTTGAGATGCAGGTAGCCTAGAGGAACAGTTCCACAGGGATATTGGGCGGCACTCGCAATCGAACAGAGACGACTATCCAATGGACCCATGATGATATCAAGCTTGTGTTCTCTCATTATCTTCTCCAAGCCATTCTTGACCACTTCCGTCTTGAAATGTTCAATGCCCGTCTCGTACATCTCATCAGAAATCGGATTTCCGGCTGCTTTTTCCAGAAATTCTTGATTTGGATTATCTGTCCGTATTAATTTCGTGTTGCAAGTTGGAAATGTGACTCCAAGTCAGATATATAACTCACCAGGGGGAAGCTCCTGGTCTGCGTGAGCATTATTGAACTTAATCAGATCCTCCACGCTGTGTATGTCGCAGTTATCAAAGCGCTTCAAAAATTCTCCGAATGCTGACGGAAAGTCGTGCACTATTGTTGCGACATTAGTTAGCATTACACTCCAGTGGAGGACAATTGTATTACTTGACAGGAATCCTAATATCATCATCGTTTCTGGTGTTTGAAGAGGAAGGTCAATGTATCGCTCCACAGCAGCGCCTGATGTAGCGACTTTGTCCATCGCAGCTTCAACTTCTTCTGCCTGCCATGTATTAGACCAGACAATCAGTTTGATATATACCAACAAGCCTTTTGGAGATCAGACCCTGGGTCTCTTATACACACAGCGGGGCTAATTAGCCACAGTGAAGGATCGACGAAGCCGATTCGAAGACCTTCCCAACTTGAAGCAAGGGATGAGGCAAAGTCTTGTTTTGGGAGAAGAATGCTCATAATCGCAGCCATGTCTTCAGATGTTTTTGCCATAGGGCCTAGGCTATCCATATATGGATTTCCAGGGCTGACACCTTCTGTAGATATGTTTCCCGTAGTGATCTTGATGGAGAACAGAGCAGCACGATTGGCTGGTTGGACAAGAGAGCCATCTGAATCTGCACCAATAGATAGTGGGGAGAACCCTGCCGCTACACCTACTGCACTTCCTGAAGACGACCCTGCCGGGCCCTACGAAGTTGTTAAGATTGCCGATGATGCGGTGTTGATGGATAGGACGAACACTATAGCCTAACCATTTGTCTCCTTTCGCCACACCCCCGACTACATACGGCGTCTGGGTCTGCCCTCCGACCGCTGACCAACCAGCCATGAGCAAAGAACCTTTGAGATTGCTGAGTTCCTAAATATTTCAGTGATTCGAAGCTTAGGTTTCTCGAATGGAGCTCACAGAGAGGTTTGCCTTGCCCAGAACAATCATTCCGGCTTCGAGGAGCTAGAGGGAGAGGTTTCAGCATATTGGGATTAGGATGGGAAAGGCTGGCTCACTATGTCAATAATTGGGGCATTTTTCCGAGCCTTTGCGCTTGTGAAGGCATATGAACCACATGTTGTAGCCATGCCAAGAGATGGGGTGCAGATATTATCCTCCTTGTCATTAGAGAATTAAGTACTGTGCAAGGTATGTCTGCGGACTCACTTTGACAATAATTGGAATGCCATGAAGCGGACTTCGCATCCTGCCATCCCTCCGCTCCTGATCCAGCAACTTTGCGAGCTCGAGCGCCTTTGGGGCGGTAGAGATGATGACGTTCAATTTCAAACCATTGTGATTATGCCGGTGGATCTGCCCGAGGTAGACTTCCACTATTTCGACACTCGTGAGGGTTCCGGCTGTCAGGAGCTTCTGGAGTTCTGTCGCCGTGATTCGGAGGGGATCGAACACTGCTTTGGAGCCCATCTTGCTCTGGATTTGATTGACCGAATCAGTCCAGCTTGTGAACCGGGGCAGTATGATGCTCACCAGAATGCGGATCGTGAACTTGGAGGCACGGTATCCAGAAAAGAATAGAAAACAATAGAGCAGAAATCTGGCGCTCCTCCTCATCTGCCACGCGCGCAGCGGCGTGACGAATAATGTTTATGTTCTTACTATTCTGAGAATACCATAATGTTCCTTAACTAGTCCCGTATTGTAACCTTAACCTTTCGGGTAGTTAAGGAGATAATGGTGACACACCTGACGCGCAGCAAGCCGCTCAGAGCGCAGCCTCCCGCCTCACGGGTGATTTGAGCCTTAGACCAACCTCTAGTGAATTAAGAGGGTATCCATAACTGACCTGGTTAGACGTTACGTTCGAGTCCGGACCCATAATAATTCTGCGTTATCTCAGTGAGGATCAAAAGAAGAGGTTCTTGAATCCTAATTGCCGGTTTCGCATTGTTAAGTATATTTTGTCTGATGAGCATCTGCTACATAGGATAACTAACATAAGTCTGGATTAGCACTTGGAGACCGGTGATTTCAATGATCAAAGACAAACCCCTCGCTCTTTGTGATTATCGAACACTCAACCCGAACGACCTCGTTTCTGCAGATCGTATCTTGCCAGATCGAGCCGGAGAAGTCTACTACGTCAGGTTTCAAGAAGACCAGCAGTGGGTAAGCAACTTTCTTATCCGAGAAGGTTCAGGAAATGTTGACATGTGAAAGTACTGGTTTGAAAATCAGAAGAGCAACGAAATGTTTGTGTTTATCATGTATGATACACATCCGTCGCAAGGCAAAGCCAGGTGTAGGTTTTCATGCTATACCCATGCGTCAAAGTTACTTATTCGATCTCAGGCTGTCCACACGTTCCGTTCAACAATAGCAGGGCTCCTAAGAATGCTGAACCTCGGCGAAGTGTAGAAACGAGATCGATTATCATCTCCAAAATCTTGAACTAGAGGCAGCTATAAAACGCTCAACGGTAATATGTCACTTATCTGACTTTCTACCACTCCAGCATGGTTACTTGGCTGCTCTACGGAGGCTCCCGCCGAAAGTCACCGCCCTACAGGGTTATGGACCCTATCCGCCCCTGAACACGCGAAAAGACACCCTGAAGGCCCTCTACGGCAGGCCGTCAAAGTTTAACTCGCTGTAATTTCAGGGCACTCCACCAAAACAAGGCTTGTAATTACCTTTTCTAGGCTTCAATGAGTGTGTTTCAGGCGCTGAAGATCAGCGGTGTGGCAGATAGGGACTGTAGCGTCTTCAGTAGTCAAAGCCCTGTTGGACGGTGACTCTTGGTGGGAACCTCCGTACATCCCAAGGATTTCTCGTTCTCCATAGCTCAACAATAGTTTAACTGTTTAAGAAACGGAAAGTACTTTCTCTACATCTCCTGTCTTCTATTCTACGTGCCAAAGAAGTTTGAAGTCCAAAATTGGTGGTGAAACCTTTTTAGTCTGTGAATTTTTTCCTCTTCCTTAATAATGCCATTGTGACTCCATCTAAGGTGAGCTAATCGAGATTAATCTTTGTCCCACTGTGTATCGCATATAGCCATAGATATCACATCCAATGTGATATTTCCTATGAACAGAGTTGTGTTGGGTGAGATTATCTGCCTTAAAATTGCTCCAATCGCTTGGCATGCTGTGAGAACTTCCCTAAAATGAAGCTTATTGTTCATACCGCATCCAATCCGCGCTAGAGGGGCTATCCAAGAGTGCACCATGTACGATAATTTGAGAGCGAAAGGCCGGATTGAGGTGCATATTAACACAATCTATTGGCTCTCTATATTACACGACGTAAAAATCTTAGCACTGCAGCTAAATCATTATGTTATCGTCGGGTAGCACAGAATGTTAGGCGGATGGATGACTGCAGTTGCATCCTACAAATGGGAATCAGACTCAAACCCTCCTCTATCTCTTTCCCACCTCCAAACAGCCTTACTCAATAACAGCCGAATCCCATAACAACTATTTTATAGAATTACAGTATCCACAGACAGCTCTCCGACCTACAAACAACATAAAATCTTGCCACAGCATTTACTTTTCGCAAAACTTTGGGAAATTCAAGTGAGTAACAAAGAAATACTGTCTCTTTTCTTTCCACGAACATAATCAAGGACCAGAGACATCATGCCTACCAACAACCAGCAGGAAAGTTCAAACACTGCTGCATTTACGGATGTCAGCGCCGAAGGCTGGCCTGAACCAGCTCAGAAGTCACAGCCGTGGAAAGAGGATGGATTTGTGCCGGAGCCATATGTTCCAGGCCGAAGAGTTGATGTTGAAGTTGATACTGAGCTTAATTGCGACTTTTCCAGCGGCGATCTTGGCAGTTTCGTATGCTTCTTCCACTTCCTTGGGCTTCGATGTTGTTAACATGGCTACAGTAAACAACACCAATATTAGTTGATAAACCTGTATGCGCAAAAGGGGAAAGGGAAATTTATGTGCCTGTGAGAGAGTAACCTCCTGAGATTGATCTGCAAGTTGTTGCTATTTACTTGGGAATTGAATCAAATACAAACGTTTCACCATGCACCGCTGAACCTATGTGATCTAAGACAGCAATAGAAGGATCTCCAGATCAACCCCATGTGCTGCACGCTGATTTGCGGAGTTGTCAGGCCGGCCTGTCCATTGGCGTGAGACTTTGCGTACAGATGCAGCTCCGAGACCCCCATAGCGCAATCACAAGGAGAAAGAAGCAACTACCTACGTAAATTCTGCATACCTTGCCGTAAATGAAGCTAGACCAAAATATCTGCCTTTCCCTTGCAATCACTTGTCCGCGGGTAGATCACCTATCTCCGTTCTCTGTCTTCTCTGGTCATTTGAGCTCGAATGGTTGGATATTCGACCTACCCTGCGCCATTCTGTTGTGGTTGCGAGAATTTCTGTCTGACAACGCACACTGCAGATGTCGTGGGAACATGTAAAATGTTGATCAAAGCTGATTTATTCCTAATTACAGTGCTGTGTTCTGAAGAACGGTCTTGGTGACCAATCTAACTGCCGCGCCATTCCTGTCCTGTCCGGTCCTGCTCCCGCAAGGCCGTCAAAATTCGTCTTTGACGAACGAAAAAAGCAACACCGCAGAATGTTAATACTCGTCTTTCATTGTAGTAAGTTTTTATCGAGCTTAGTAGAGTAGATATTGTAGAACTTGAGCTTCGACTTTACTATTTCCTGATGCTTTGACGAAGACGAATTTTGACCGCCTCAGCGCCGCCGTGATAGCAGGGCATTGGTTGAGAACCGAGACGAGGCGTGAGAAGGAAGGAGCGGCTGAGGGGTCTGTTTATAAGCGAATTCTGGTGCAATTCATTCTTGAAAGAATCAAAATCCTTTTACCCATCCATCAGTGTACTTCCTTTTTCTGGACCCCATCCACGTTCACGATTAAACACATTACAAACGGAGAACCTCAACATGGCAAACCAGGATAATAGTGCAGACATACCGCTGGTCTCAGAACCTCAACCAATTCTCGGGTGACTTGCAAAACTCTCTAACTCAGCCCCGTTGGCTCTCATTCAAGCTGCCGTCACTAACGGTTTGCAGGAATAAAAGCGAGACAGATATGCTATCGCGACAATGGCAGGAAGCTCTCAAAAAATGTAAACGGGATATGGATCGGAAGGATTTCGAGACCGTCGAAAAATACACTTCATTGCAGCAAATGTTGGACGATCTTGAGAAATAGCAAAGAAAATCCCAGGCTGCCACTTGGGCTAACTGTCCCGAGTATGTCTAATGGCAAGGTCATACTTACTCTCGCACAGTAATTAACAAACCAATAGTGAGATACTACCTGCAGCCCGTGCTGTTGACAACCTATCCGTGTTTTTCATAACCATGCTCGGCTCTGTAGAGACAGCAATGATATGGGGTGTTCTGCACCTAGCACTAAAAGTAGGTTTCCATAAGCCCACAGACGGAAAGTTGGCTGTTATTTATTGATATGATATCAGTTGTCCCTGCTCCACGAAAAATGATGGCAACGAATGAAGAACATTCTCGAGGAAATACGATGCAAACTGGCCTTGTTTGATAGTTGTGCTAAGTGTTTGGATCAACATAAAGATACTTACGAGATTACAAACGCACTCGTCAAGGTCCTCACTGAGTTGTTAACGTTCTGGGTACAAGTTGTTAAATGGTACAAGAAAAATCCAATTAGTAGGCTTCAAACTTCAGATTCTTAGTAAAGTGTTGCTAATATGCCTGACTCCAAAGATAAACTAACGAGCGAAGTCATGGCATTGTTCGATAGCAAATTTGACAGGGCACTTTCTCCTCTCGAAGGGCATATCAAACACCTCCATGATCTAGCCTTCTACGGCAGATTTAAAGACGGCCGCAGCATATTCAACAATTCTCGAGACCCCTTGACAGTAAGCGGTTTGACGTTAAATGACGACGATTCGATATTTCCGTGTCAAATCCTTCCTTTCCCACGAGCTCGAGACTTTTACGGGCGAAAAGAAATCCTGAATGAGATTGACTCCCAGTTGGAATACATGCCAGGAAGTTCGCCGCAACTGCGCTCCTATGTCATATATGGCCTTGGCGGAGTGGGGAAAACTCAGATTGCGCTTGAGTATGCGCACCAACACCTGTCAAAGTTCGATGCCATAGCCTGGATTAATTGCGAGACCAGTGCTTCCTTAAATGCCAGCTTCTCAAGATTTGCAATGGAGTTGAAATTGAAAGGATCTCAGGTCGGCACAGAGGAAACTCACGAACAGAATTTTCAACTTTTGCAGAGTTGGCTACGAAAAGAGTCGAGCCATACCAATGGTAAGCATTTTAAACCCTCTGGACGTTTTTATCACTATGCTAATTCAACTCTTAGGCCGTAAGTGGTGCTTGATCTTTGATAACTGCGAAAAGTTCAGTCTACTTAAAAAATATTGGCCGGCTTGTGCCGGATCTGTCCTCGTGACAACTCGCTACCAACAAATAGCTACAGATACGAAATCCCCAGGCCAGAGGGTGGCTACATTCGATCCAGAAGAAACAGAAGAATTCTTTCGATGTCAGCTAGAATGGAAGTTTGATAGTAAGGCAGAAAGGCTTGCTACTGCTGCTATATTAGCAAGACTAGGAGGTCTTGCTCTGGCTGTGCATACTACTTCCGCCCTAATCAACAAACGGGGAGAGTCACCTACCGCTATTCAAGATTTTTTGAATATGTACGACCGGCATTCAGCTCGCCTCCATAAGAGACCTAACGAGAAAATTGATTACAATCTCAATCTTGCTACGGTCTGGGAGATTGCCTTTCAAAATCTATCAAATAATGCCAGAATTTTGCTTGGCGTCATCTCTTTGATATCTCCAGATGGTATACCGGCAGAGTTGTTCACGCCCAGTCAAGCAACGACGCTAGGAACCGAGCTTGAGTTCTGCATGGATGACTTAGAGTAAGTCCTCAGCAGTGTTTAAAATACCACCAAACCTCTCTTTACACTGACATGAAACAGGTTAGATGAAGCTTTTGAGGAGTTAACTTCTTCGGGTCTCGTGACTAGAAAGGGTCGAACCATATCAGTCCACCGACTCGTGCAGCAAGGCTACTACCAACAGCTTTCGGCGGGAGATCTTCAAATTACATTCTATGCTGCTAGTAGGCTTGTCCACGACGCTTTTCCCAAACAAATCAATGGAAAACCTATGTACGACGAATATGTACGATGCGAAAAGTACATCCAGCATGGAAGGTTCTTGGCTCTTCGATTTGCTGAGCTTAAAGCTTCGGGATATTTGGTATCCCCTTCTCTAGATTTCTTCGACTTGCTGAAGAATTGTGCTTGGTGAGTATTATGAGTTCTCGATTAATTAGCATAGTCGCTTTCTACAGAAGCTAACCTTTATTCTAGGTACTATTACGAGCATACAAATCACCAAGAGAACCTTATTATTCTTCAAATTGTGTTTGATTCATTTCCAGATGATCAGAAAGATACTTTGCTTTACGCGCATCTTCACAACACTGCGGCTGTCAGTCACTATGATCTCAACGAGCTGGACATAGCCCGAGAGCATATCCAGATAACCCATCGAATTCGGGAAGAACTACTGGATCCCGACGACCAAAATACGGGGATGGTGTTTGCAGGCGCGTACAATAATATGGGCATGATTGAATCTGCAGCAGGTAATTTTGAGGCGGCGTTCAAATATTTCGAGAGATGCAATGAGATCTATGATGGTCTTGAAACTGTGCAAAAGACCCCATTTCTACACATGAATTGGGGTAGGACTCTTTTTTTGAATGGAAGGATAGACGAAGGTCTAAAGCACTTCAAGCTGTGTGAACATATCATGGTCGAAAGGTTTGGCAAGAATTCGTTGAGTTACGCACAGTATGCCAATAGAATCTTTGGTACGAATATGGCTCCGAAGCTGACACTCATCTAGCATGCTACATCTATGGGGAAGTTTTAAAATACTCGATAATAACCTTTCGGATGCTAAAAAATACCTCGATCGCTCGTCGGAACTTTTCCAGAGCCTTTCTCCTCGTCATGTTACTGCTGCAGCTGTGTATTTCAAGCTGGGTTTTGTGCTGTGGAAAACAGGATACCATGATGAGTCTCTGTAAGGTTGATTTCGTTGTTACCCAAAGTTTCTCTCATCCAGACTATCTTTCCAATCTATTATGTATGGTCCCTCATGTCAAGCCTGTCATCTTCCCCTGTTCGCATTTGCTCTGGCTCAATCTGCTCAAAATAAGTTTCTAGTGGTTTGATTTGGTTATATTTACTTACATTCAATTTCTAGCTCACACCTAGAAAAAGGTTATAAACTAGCGGAGTCTCGACAGTCAGTTGGACGAATCGAGCTTCCTCGTAATCTCATCTTACAGGCAATGGTCCTGGAATCGAAGTCTTCAGATCCCGCATCGATCAAGGATGCCGAAGTAATTCGGCTGCAAGCCAGAATATTGAAAGGCGAATTATTAGGGGACATAAAAGCCGAAGCCGTGGGCGAAGATCTGGCGGCTTACGATGCATTGGTGTGTGGGTATAATCGATTCTTTTAATAGCTAAAGTTTCCTTCTTCAGCCTGGGAAAAATGAATGATAAACGATAACCTATCTTGCTTATCTTGATATATCCCAAAACATGCCCCCTATACCTTCTACCTTGCAGAGCTTATTCCATAGTTACTAAGCTCCTCTACATCTAATTCCTATCCTAGTTAGATTGTTACATAACAACGGACCCCGGATCATCTTTCCTAAGGGCTCCCGGCGTAAACTTGGACACAGACGTCCAGTCCAGAGTTTACCATTCTGGCCGGTCTAAACATCCTATTGGTCGATAGAAATCCTACTTCCTCTACCATGAATTTTCCTCTGTAACATTCTGGAGCATGTAAGAAAGTCATCAGAACTTCTCATGTTGTACTAGATCAAACACGATCTTCTCAGCGCCGTCATATTCCGCGTCTTATCTCAACATCATCTTGACAACTCTACTATTTTGACGGAGGTTTCAACTTTCTCCATCGGTGGTGATGAACTTACTTTAAATATCCTCATACCTTCCCAGCTGAGAAGAGTGAGCGATCAAGATGCCGGCCGACATGCTCGTTGAGGCCAAAGACGTAGCTGATGTGGAGAAGGCTACGACCTTCACTCAAGCAACCAAGCTCTATCCAAAAGCCGTCGGATAGTCTATCTTTCTGTCCACCGCAATTGTCAGGGAAGGCTACTACATTGCCTTACTCAGCGACTCCTACGCCTCCACACCTTCACCAAGAAGTACGGCGTCCTCGCCCCAAATAGAGACTTTCCTTCATATCAAGTTAGCCAAAGGCTGCGAATTCAAGAAGCTAAAGAGCGGCGGTTTACTATTTAGTTAAGATTTTGGGTGTTCCTCACTAAGCGACAGCAGTGCTTGCTCAGCTTTGCTTACCTAGGTAGGCTTTGCTCTGGCATGCTCACCCTCGGCTCAGGTATGCTCACCCTTAGCTCAGGTTAAAGCAGCAGTTGCTCATGTCCGCAGACTAAACGGAATCAGCAACAAGACAATTAGGTTTCATACAGTGATTCTACATTCAGCTATAATTTTATCTATCTTGATAGTGCAATATCATCGATCCGTAATATCATCTTCACCGTCTCGGCAGCCAACTCCACAGCACTTGTGCTAACAAGCAGTGGCTGTAAAACGTTCTCCTCCGCAATATCAACTTTCACACCTCCACTCTTGATACTAACACCAGCATTCTTTTCTCCGTTCTCATGTTTATATCTCAACTCAGTAACGACCTTGATGCTATTCAAGCCTGCATTCTCAGCCAAAGTTGTTGGGATAACTTCCATAGCATCGGCAAAAGCTTTCCAGCAAATTGCTTCTGTACCCTTCAAAGCTCTTGACTGTTTGGATAATTGAGCAGCGATTTCTATCTCGGGTGCTCCACCTCCAGCAATGAGAGCCTTCTTCTTGACCAGACATCGGATAACACAAAGGGCATCGTGTAAACTTCTCTCGGCTTCATCAAGAATCAAGTTGTTGGCACTTCGAACGACAATACTGACGGTCTTTCCTGCACTCTTTGTTCCAGTAACCTTGACTATCCTGCTTCCACTGCTCTGAACTTCTTCAATCAGGTCTGCACTTCCCAGCTTATCTTCCGTGAATGAATCAATGTCGGCGATTGGTTTACAGCCTGTGGACTTGCAAATAAACTCTACTTCATCTCTCTCAATGTCTTTGATGCAGAGAATGTTCAATTTGGCCAGGAAATGAAGTGATAGGTCGTTGACTGCGTCACGGAGGATAGATTTTTGGATGAAGAGGACATTGCACTTTGCTTTCTTAATCTTCTTGACCATGTTCAAGAGGTATGTTCGCTCTTCCTTTAGGATCTTGTCCATTTGGCGGTAATCGTTGACCACGATCTGGTTTTCCATCTATACAAGATTAGCAGAGGCAGAGGCCGGAGAATATTGAACTCACATCAGGTTTGGGAGGCGAGAGCTGGAACTGAATGAGACCAATCTTTGCCTTTTCCATTCTGACAGGACCACCACCATTCTTGATGACAGGTTGATCCAGTACCAAGCCTTCTACCATTTCACTATCTTCGATTGTGCCTCCAACCTTCTTTAATATTCTGATGTTGCTCAAATCAACGTTTTCGGCGGTCTTGATGTCGATCGTCTTCGTTACTGCATTTACTGCCATAGGGCCTAGGAGGTTCGAGTACTGAGAAACAATCTTGGATGAGAGAGAGGTATTTGCGGCTTGAAGAAGGACTGAGGTATCGGTAAGAGAGACTGGATGTGACATGTCGTGGAGTACTTTAACGGCTGCTACTGCTGCTCTCTGAAATGCTTCTGCGATGACTGATGGGTGTATGCCTTTTGCAAGTAGACGATCGGCGGCTCCCAATAGACTTCCGCAGATGACTACTACTGAAGTGGTTCCATCCCCAGCCTCCACATCTTGTGCCGCGGATAGATCCACCAACATCTTCGCAGAAGGATGCATGACTGCCATTTTCTTCAACATCGTGCTGCCATCGTTGGTGATTATTGTTTGTCCCCGACCATCTTGTATCATTTTATCCACTATTGGAAATTAGTTCTGTTCGCAAATGGAGGTATGTTTGCATTTGGTGAGGTAATACGTACTCCCTCTAGGGCCAAGAGAGGTTCTTACAGCATCGGCAAGAGCTCTAGCTGCAAGAATATTTGCCTGCCTCACCGCCATGGGCTTTTCCTTGTCCTACAGCATGTTGTTAGCTATGTAAATAATTTGGAGCTTATTGCCTAGAGCTACCTTGAAGGCTGCATTGGTAGAGTTGACGGAAGCTTGTGACAGCGCCATTTTGAAGTTTTTCAATCTGATATCAAAGGTTCAAATAAAACTTCAGTGTTCTGATGTTGAAAAGAGCTGTCGTCGCGTTCCGTATTTCGAAATCGCGTTGACCTGATTTTCAGATGCGATTTTGGATAATTGTACGCTAGCCCTAGTTTGGATTGGTTCCTTGACAGGGGTCAACAGAGTCGCAAGCTTGCCTGCCTCATCGTCCTCAAAAACAACACGCCCACTTGAATCTATCTCGGACCACGATATCTTCCTACATATCACATAACCTCTAAAATGCCTTCCGCCACGGGTCAGAACTGGGAAAAATACCAGAAAAAGGTAGGTTTTGTGGCAGATTACCAAGCAGCTCCAAACTAACCATTGCAGTTCGCCGACGATGAAGTTGAGGAGAAGAAGATTACACCTTTGACAGATGAGTAGGTACAATCATCACAGGCGCAGATATGTTTCTAAATTCTCCAGGGATATCCAAGTCTTAAAAACATACGGCGCAGCACCATACGCAGCAGCGTTAAAGAAACTCGAGCAACAGATCAAAGAGAAGCAGTCAAGCGTGAATGAGAAGATCGGTGTGAAGGTACATCAAATTTATGGCTTACAAGTCCCTGCTTACGCCTCGTAGGAGTCAGATACTGGTTTGGCACCACCACATCTCTGGGATGTCGCCGCAGACAGACAACGAATGTCCGAGGAGCAACCTTTACAAGTGGCAAGGTGTACAAAGATCATTCAAGACGAGAAGGATACCGAGAAGAGCAAATATGTCATCAATGTCAAGCAAATCGCCAAGTTTGTGGTCAACCTCGGAGAGCGTGTCAGTCCTACAGATATCGAAGAAGGCATGAGGGTTGGGTTAGTCTCTTCAGCCTCGAGGCTCTTACGAGTCACAGAACTAACATAACACAGTGTCGATCGCAACAAGTATCAGATCCTATTACCTCTGCCACCGAAAATCGATGCCTCAGTTACCATGATGACCGTTGAAGAGAAACCAGATGTTACATATGGTGATGTAGGAGGATGCAAAGAGCAAGTTGAGAAGCTAAGAGAGGTTGTCGAGATGCCGCTATTATCACCGGAACGATTTGTCAACCTTGGTATCGATCCACCAAAAGGTGCTCTGCTTTATGGACCACCAGGAACCGGAAAGACTCTTTGCGCCAGAGCTGTTGCCAACAGAACCGATGCTACATTCATCAGGGTTATTGGTAGTGAGTTGGTTCAAAAGTATGTAGGAGAGGGTGCAAGAATGGTCAGAGAACTCTTCGAGATGGCCCGGACGAAGAAGGCATGCATCATTTTCTTTGACGAAATCGACGCTATTGGAGGAGCTCGTTTCGATGATGGTGCTGGAGGAGACAATGAAGTTCAGAGAACCATGTTGGAATTGATCACCCAGTTAGATGGTTTCGATGCTCGAGGCAATATCAAGGTTATGTTCGCAACCAACAGACCGTCAACTCTGGATCCTGCTTTGATGAGACCTGGACGTATCGATCGAAAGATCGAATTTTCTCTCCCAGATCTCGAGGGTCGTGCAAATATTCTCCGAATCCACGCCAAGAGTATGTCTGTTGAGCGTGATATCAGATGGGAACTCATCTCACGTCTCTGCCCTAACTCGACTGGTGCTGAGTTGAGAAGTGTATGCACGGAAGCTGGTATGTTCGCTATTCGAGCGAGAAGAAAGGTCGCTACGGAGAAGGATTTCTTGAGTGCAGTGGACAAGGTCATCAAGGGGAACTTGAAGTTCAACTCTACTGCCACTTATATGCAATACAACTAGACGTCTGGAAGATTAGATGGATGTATACTAGCTGGCGTAGGTGTTCGATTAGCATAATGCATCTGGGCAAATGATTGATGGTTCAGATTACCATTTCCCTTGTGTCTCTTGCACAGAAGATTTAAAAGAATATATTTCTTCATCGAATAACCTCGCGGTCGAGCTCTTACTTGTGTTATATCCACTAGAGCATCTCTTTTGTTGAACTTTCTTTCTCTCGTTTTTCTCTACTCGATTCAATTATCTTTCACCACAGTTCGAACTGCTGACAGCCAAAATCCCCATTCCAATCTCTTCTCTGCTAATGTATCTCAAACTTTTTCCAACCTCCCCTATCACCTTTCACCCAGCTCCTCTTGCCAATATCGCATCCAAAGCATCCGCTTGCATTACTCAGATACAGAACCTCCTTACCAAAACCTCAGTCAGCAAGCCTACTTCCCTATCAAGTATTATCCCCGAAGAGAGTCGCGTCCCTGATATTCCTGACCGATCTTGTGATCTCTACTGTTGTATCTGGAGTCACATCTCGGATCTCGGAACGTAGATCTCAGAGCCGATGTAACCGTGGACCGAGAACGAAAGAGGAGAGTGTGAATCAGCAACTTTACGGAGGTTGTTGTGCTGAGATGAGATGGGTTGCTGGAAGGGAGGGATGGCGTCCAGACGGCGTGGACGGGCCGCTTTCCATGGATGCGATTGTGGGGATGGAAGGAGGCTGAATGAGTTGATCTTAGTGAACCACGGTAGGTTGGGTACAGTGTGTCGATTCCCAATGTAGATTAAATTCGATATATTGACGCATGGACAACTTGATTCAAGCAACCACCTTGTGTTCTACTGGCTTCGTTATCTTTTTCACTCCTGAGTGACGAGATTTTCTCTTCGCTAGCCACTTGTTTTCTATCTAGTTTAAAGAGGTGTTAGATTGATTGCGGAAACTGGCATAGTAATGTTTAGAAGTTTTGCTGTTATAATAGGAGGCTCTTCTTGAATTCTTCCAAGGTGGTACCGATAGGTCACTTGAAATATGAACGCATTTGAGCAAGTGAGCTAAGTTGATCACAGTCGATAGTTAATGTCGTCTGTTTTACGACTGCTTAATGCTAGACTTTGTGGAGTATTACAAGATTGAAGTAGTGACAAGTTGTTAATTCTACTTTAAACTTTCTCATATTGAGTCATAAAATCCTCCTTGCAAGTGTGGTTGAGATGGCTGATTTCTTATTATGATGAGCTAGAAGCAGCTCGCTTTTCCCATTTAGGATATTGAAGTCTAAATTATCAAGAAAGAGCTCTTTTGAAGAGTTTTCAAATCTCTGATAGGAATTAGACAAGTCCTCTGCAACGTACTCCTAAAGTTTGAGTTATCAAGACCGATGCGGAGTACCTCTGAACTAGTCCATTCTCGAAAGAAAATGAGCCTGACCACTTCGACCAATCTCTTCTCAGTGTCCAAAGAACGATATGCGTCGAGACATTTCAGTAAATATTTAACACCAATCAATATTCTCTTCTGATTTAAAGCTGGGTGTATTTCACACCCACAAACTTGCTGATTATAACCCCTTAATCTCGGCATCTGTTCTCAATGTTTGACTATTCTTTAACTCTCGCAACAATCCTTCGCGCCTCACCCTCCCTCCGTGATCGCAGTGTATTCGTCTTCCAATCCCAGCTTCTCAGCCAGCCACAATCAAATAAAAGACATCCAACGCTCAGATTCAATTGCTTTCTTTATATAAAATAAAATTGGTCATCGTGCTGCTTCAATCTTGGTATTTGATCTTTATATATATATTGTTTCTTTTTGTTAAAAGAGAGACACTGGCAGATGAGGAATTGAAATAAATCAGGCATGTCGAAATAAATTCTCTTAGAAAACATGTCGTTTTCAATAAACAGTGAAACTCAAAATTAAGTGACAGACCAAATTACCTTTTCTTTATATCAGAACAACTCAACTCCGGCGTCGAGCTCTCGAGGAAAAAAGTTTTTCAGAATCCTATCCATGCAGGAGCTCTCATTTTGAGCAGTATTTATTTCCGCAGTCTCTACCTCCCATCAACTATGGCAAACGAACGGGATCAAAGATTCGAGAAACAACAAATTAGCCACTTAATTAGGAAAATGGTTCGATTAAGATCCAGGTGACCTCTGAAGGATGCACCATCCCAACTTATCTCAAGTCAACTTCCCCGCAGTAAGATCTTCCCTCTCTACGATCCCAAAACTATCCAATGCACATGCTTTATCCAACTCCGCATCACGGCGTCATCGAGCCAAAGTGGCTGAAACGAGCAAGCTCACAGCAAAACTCCTCGGGAAGAACAGACTTGAGCGTATTGTGGCGTTGTGGGGAACAATGCCGTCAGACTCCAGAGTGGAGCAAATCCCACAGTCCCGTCTTGGTCTTCATATATACATTTGCAATTACATGCGCATCCCGGTAGGTACCGCAGCAGAGGAACATCTCCCAGCGCCCTCCCATGTCGAGGAGGCTGAATAACCCTGCCCGCGTCTGTCCAGGCGGAGATTAATTACACTTTTCCTTGGCTGCGCACGATTTGGAATTCGGGACTGGAACTAGAGACGTCCCACACGATCACCGAGATGAGATGGCAGGTGTTCCATCGGGGGGTTTGGGGGAGGAGAGGCTGGAATTGCACAAGTGACAGCCTAGCCTGAAGAGTGACAGTTCATTCACCCAGGTGAGCGGTATGCTGGAAGAGCGACCTGTAAATCGTACAGATAGTGAGAAAGGCGTAGGAGGAAGACGGATAGAAGGAGAGGGTCCTGTCCACTCCTCTCTCCTCGTTTATCAGCATTACCAATCTTGTTCCTCACCCATCAACCAACAGGAGGTCTCACCCAGATGTATATGCAGATGCAGATTCAAATACTCCGTAAAGTAGAGTAGAGTATATAATCAATGTTGTATAGCCAGGATTTAGCCGCCTCTTCCACCTGACAACCAGGTACAATCTAGATCCCGTATCGAGCTGCCATGTGGACCCATGAATATCCAGCGGCGGCTGGCTGTGGGACCTCCCTTCCGTGCTGTTGGAATATCAATCACCATGTGGGGTCTGATCCTGATATCGTTGGACAATATAACACTGGTTTGTGGCGTATAATTCATCTGGATGTTGCTTGGGTTATCTACTCTGCAGTTACCTACAACTGGCTTCAGCTATGCCCGAGAAGGACTGAGGAAGGTGATCTAGATAAGCAGTTGCGTGGATGAATCACGCGATAGAGACATACGGGAAATTCGAACGAATCGAGAAAATGAAGAATGAAGAGAAGGAAGGCCATGACTATGTTTTTATTATCTTGTAATACTTTTATTCGTATATACTGAGGACGAGAGTCGCTATGCACATTTGAAGAAGAATTATATACAAATAATCTCGTTATCACAATGCTCTCTCCCCTTACATGACTCCAGTAAGACTCCTCGTGTTGATAATTACTGGCACTATTTGCAGTTAGTAAGTCGTAAAGTCAAAGATGTAAATGGACAACCATACCTGCGAGTAATATGAATTAAAATATACACAAGTCGATCCAACGGTACAGCTGTAAATACCAGCTCCTAGATTTGATCCTCCACACTGTCCCCATTTCGGTACCGATGTGGGTGGTGCTAGTGCAAGGATCTTCTCGCTGGCCCTTTCAGCAGCAACGACGATGTACGCAGAGGGATTGGTGCTTGGCATGCCGGGGAAGATGGAAGCATCGACGATAAAGATATTGTCAGTACCGTAGACCAAGGTGTTGGTGTCTACGACTGACGTTCCATTGCTGATCAATCCGGAATCGGTACCCATCTTGGCGGTTCCGAGCCAATGGTTAGCACGACGCGCGCCGATGTTGGCGTACGTGAGGGGAACGGAGGCGAGGTATTGGGCACCAGTCATATTGGAGGGGGGAAGGTTCCAAGTGATGTTTGGGACGGTCTTAAGGGCCGAGACCATGTGGTCAATCGCCATGGCAACAGTGGCGAGATCGTTTGGATTGCCGTATGGTAATGTGGCGACGGTCATGTCAAGATTCTTGCCAATGGTGGTTCGGCCACGAGAGATTGAGCCTCGACCAAGGTAAAGAGAGAGTGTCATGGAATTTCCATTCGGGACACCATTGGAACCTTCAACACGCGAAGTCCATTGAAATTGGCGAACGATCCCGTCGGGTCCTGTAATCTCTTCCCACATCATAGGAGCGATGTTGGGTGCTGCTTGAGCAAGAGGACCAGATCGCTTGGTGAGATAAGCTTTTGCATCAGCGGCAATTGGGGTGTCCCATGCTGCTGGCCAATCATAATACGAGATGTTAGGGTGAGAAATAACAGTGTCCGTGTTTAGATGATCATCGAGGTTATAACCAACTGGAAGATTAATCCATTGCTGCTGGGAGATCATTTTTGTAGCATCCGTACTTTGCTGTATAGTTTGAAGCTGATCAGTAGGGCCAATGCCAGAGCGGAACAGAAGTTTAGGTGTACCAAACGCTCCAGCAGAGATGATGACACGGCCAGTAGCAGCAGTGAGATTAACAGTACCAGTGTATCCCCCATTGTTAGTTGCAACAACGTCAAGACTGATAGCATGGCCACCAATACGATTGATACGTTCAACGCTAGTATTTAACCACATCTTGAAATTGCTTCGAGCATGAGCATCTACAAGGTAAGTAGCCATCGGACCTCCACGCTCACCATGGATGTACATATATGGGGTATGGGCAAATGTACGATTCTTTTGCGATGGAACATTGTTCGCAGTGACACTAGTCCATCCAGCGGTAAGGAGACCCTGGCTGACGATATCGTAACCATCTTGGATATATCGGATACCGTCCAGGGAAGGAGTGTCAGTTCCTGGGATCAAGCTAAACACTCGACTTGTCGCAGCAGCCATGTCAGTCGATTTCCAGCCGGTGGGGAAAAGAACGTCCCAATCAGTTGGATTGGCCTAAGTACAGTCAGCCAAATTCTGTGATTGTTTAAGTGGTTTATTTACCTTCCACCAAAGACCTGCATTCACGGCAGTGCCCCCTCCAAGGATGCAACCGGCCATCTGATCTGTATCAGTGCAGGCAACTCCATCAGATCCACCATTCCAGATGCGGTTGCACTCTCCGGGAACATCGAACCATGTGAGATTTTGACCATCCAGCCATCCGCTTTCAGGTCGGAGGGCTAAACTGGGTTAGTTAAAATTCGAGGGAGAACGGACCACTTACTTCCGCCCCACCTGGCTGAAGATGCCACTCCTTTTTCAATTAGCAACACAGACTTTCCAGACTGTGCGAGCTTATCCGCAATTGGAATTCCTCCAGCTCCACCACCAACGACGATATAATCGAAGCTCGTTGCTGTTGGAACTGCAACAGATGAGATGGTGGTTGTAGCAGAAGCAGTTCCGGTTGCAGTAACTCCAGTCGCGGTATGTGTTGCCCATACTGAGTACGATGCCTGAGTAGCCGATGAAACGATAACCTGGAATTCTCCCATTCCGTTGTTATGTTGCACAATGGCTGCATTTGGATTTGTAGGATCAGATGGTGCTGTCGAAGATTGAGCCCATCCTCCTTCGAAAGTTCCGCCGGTTGTCGACATGTTGAAAGGAGTTTGAGATGGATCGTCAAATAAGAAACAATTCTGGCAGCGGTAAACTAACACCCAATTGGTTGCATTCACACTCGAGTATATCTGAGTGAGATTTGCACTTCCTTTATACGCAGCTGGCGCTTGGTAGGCACTTTTCAAGTTAGTAGTGAACATTAAGTTTGAAACCTAGAACTTACACCGAGTAACGGAATGATGTTGCAATCTGGTTTCCATTTCCAGTCGGGTAGGCAATGAGCATGAGATGATTGGGCATGCCAGCACCAACATTATCACCATGTACGATACCAGTCCATCCTTTACCAGCAGGTGTAGAACCCATCTGTTTCTGGTCAATGAAATTTCATATTGGTTCTCAGTAAACCTACAATTAAACCAATATATTCGTAAGAGTTGACCTTCAAGGCAGTTGGTGGCAATGCAATACCCCACGTAAAACCACCGACAGAGGTTTCAGAAAACTCTCCATCGCCAGTGACTGCACCATTTGCCTCGACATTGGTGTAAAAAGTGAAGCCAGTGTTGGGTTCGAGATACAGGCTGTGAGCAGCAAAGTCCTGTGCGAGCACGGTGGGAATCACTGTGAAAGGACCGTGAGCGATTGAAGGCAGGATGCCAAGAAAACTTACGGGAAGAAGCGAGAGCCAAAACGCCCGTGAGGAAGGTTTTCGACAACATCTTGGCAGTGGACTACACCGTAGACTGAATACACTGGTGATTCCTTGAAAAAATCGAGAGCGGGAGGTTTAAGACTTTATATCATGTACGAGGTTCACCATTTGCACTGCGGGGAACAGGCACAGTGTGGATGGGAATAATTGTGCCAGGCTTAGATGGGGCTTAATGAAATATGGATAGAACAAGATTACCCGTTTCGTCTTGTTTGAGCTTGAAAGCTCGAGATAAGTTTCTTCCGGGTAGCTAGGCCGGTCAACGTGACATGAGAAAGGTAGAGTATAATCAAAAATTAATTTAGATAGAATTCAGGCTCGGCGGCAGACGCACTCCGCATTTCGCGCAATCGTTTTGCCGGCCTCTGTACCCCTGAACATCATGGCAAGCGACGTTATGCAGGGAAAAGGCCCCGGTAAAGTGCATGACTTGGAATCAATTACGCTGAGGCGTTGACAAGAGCCGGCGTGGGCCACTCGGCAATCCAGCATTTGTTTTACACAGCCCTATGTGGGATAGAGAGGTTCGGTGGGAACTGAATCAGACCTCTCTTGGGGCTAGTGGGTTTGACTGCAGACCGAGGGTCAATTACAGGCAGAGATGGGGATGATGTTGGCCCAAGGAAGCAGCCTGGATTTGACATACAATCCTCAGCTCCATGGGAGCTCGGATGAACGATGTAACTGTGATAGACCACGGATTTGGAGGAGGTGGAGGCTCGTCCCTCCGCAGACCGAACGGAACAGCGTCAATTGCATCCGCCTCGACGCGTCAACAGCATCTGCTCGAAGCTCATAGGATCAATCTAGATCTATTCGACCAGAGAAACATCGGACGGAGGAAGCTTGAATCAAGTTGAGATGCATGAGGTGTGAAAATGAGATGCGGAATGCAGGTGGATGAACCAGACGGTGAAACGGCGCAACGCAACGCCTCGCCACGCCGAATAGAGTGTCTTTCGGGTGTAGACCAGCTTCTGGTTCCATCTCACGTCAAGTTGATTTGATGACAAGCAGTCATATTAGACTGACGGAGCTGACAAGATTGTGTATGAAATATGATGGAGAGGGAGAGCCAGAGAGAAGAGAAGATGAGGGATCTGGGGAAAATGATTGATCGGATCTATATTCTTCCGCATCACGTGGGCCAGTCTTCGCCGAGGTCATGCTTTCCCCGTCGGCAACAAACGGAAAGAAAGCCAGCAACAAAACTTGTCAGCAGGAATACCCGTCCGTCTGATTGGCTGCGGCTTGGTGCATTTCCATCAACGACATCTGGAGACCTGTCGTAAGAACTTCGAATCGCCTCACGTCGAACTTCAACACCTCTCCTCTCTTCCTTGGTAGAGCACCTTCCGTCATGTCTTCAATTGCAATGAGAAAGTTCACTGCTGGCCCTTCGGTATGTCCCTCTCCGTCCAGCTGGGCACGCGCACTTTTGAATTGTGGTGTTGATCAGGCCATAGTTCTCGAAGGCATTGAAGAACCAGACAAGATCATTTTCTTGCACAAGACCTGCAGGTAAGAGACCGGAGCCGTCCCAGTCTTGCTCAATGAACTGACTTTCTCCAGCTCGAATCATTACACACGCTCCACTCCGGGCGAAAGAAGCGTCGCCTTTTGTTAGCAACAAATACCCGGTCGTTGTATGTATATTCGAACATTAGGAGGCTTGCTCTCATGATACTTTTAGGACCACGAATATGATGCCATCGTCGTTGGTGCTGGTGGAGCCGGTCTGCGGGCGGCTTTCGGCCTGGCAGAAGCTGGATTTAACACCGCGTGTATCTCTAAGCTTTTTCCTACTCGAAGTCATACCGTAGCAGCACAGGGAGGAATCAATGCAGCTCTAGGAAACATGCACGAGGATGACTGGAGGTGGCACATGTACGATACTGTCAAGGGTTCGGATTGGTTGGGAGACCAGGATGCAATTCATTACATGACCAGAGAAGCGCCACAATCAGTCATTGAGTTGGAGAACTACGGCTGTCCATTCTCAAGAACGGACGAGGGCAAAATGTAAGTTCTGACGGCTATCTGAAAGTACCATGCTCACAATTACAGCTATCAACGCGCTTTCGGAGGTCAATCACAGAAGTTTGGCAAGGGAGGGCAAGCTTATCGATGCTGCGCTGCTGCCGATAGAACTGGACACGCTCTTTTACACACTCTCTACGGTCAATCCTTACGACATAACACCAACTATTTTATTGAGTACTTTGCTCTCGATTTGATCATGGAAGACGGCGAATGCAAGGGTGTTCTTGCATATAATCAGGAAGATGGCACCCTACATCGATTCAGGGCACACAACACTGTTTTGGCTACCGGAGGCTATGGACGTACTTATTTCAGCTGTACCTCTGCACATACGTGTACAGGCGATGGTATGGCCATGGTTGCTCGTGCTGGACTTCCTAACCAGGATCTCGAATTCGTTCAATTTCACCCAACAGGTATTTATGGTGCTGGTTGCTTGATCACTGAAGGTTCTCGTGGTGAGGGTGGATATCTGCTCAACTCAGAGGGTGAGCGATTCATGGAGAGATATGCACCGACTGCCAAGGATTTGGCATCGCGTGATGTCGTCTCTCGATCAATGACAATGGAAATCCGAGAAGGTCGTGGTGTTGGCCCTGATAAAGACCACATCTATCTTCAACTCTCTCATTTGCCACCTGAGATCCTACACGAGCGACTTCCTGGTATCTCAGAGACTGCCTCCATTTTCGCTGGTGTCGATGTTCGAAAGCAACCCATTCCCGTTCTGCCAACTGTTCACTATAACATGGGTGGTATTCCAACCAAGTATACTGGTGAGGTTCTCACTGTTGATAGCGAAGGCAAGGACAAGGTTGTTCCTGGTCTTTTCGCATGCGGTGAAGCAGCCTGTGTCTCTGTTCACGGCGCCAATCGTCTAGGAGCCAATTCTCTTCTTGATTTGATTGTCTTCGGTCGTGCCGTTTCTCACACGATTCGTGACAAATTTGAACCTGGTATACCGCACAAGGAGATTAGCGCTGATGCTGGGGCCGACTCGATCGCCGTTCTCGACAAGATTAGAACAGCTGATGGACCAAAGCCCACACACGAAATCCGTCTTGCTATGCAAAAGACTATGCAGGCTGATGTCAGCGTTTTCAGAACACAAGAATCGCTTGATGAAGGTGTAAAGAGAATCCACGAGGTTGATCAGACCTTCAAAGATGTCGGAACCAAGGACCGAAGCATGATCTGGAACTCGGATCTGGTTGAGACTCTGGAATTGAGAAACTTATTAACTTGCGCGTAAGTTTGATCAAATGACTTTGATGACATAAACTAACCAAGTCAAGCGTTCAAACCGCTGAAGCAGCGGCGGCGAGAACGGAATCCCGAGGAGCTCACGCTAGAGAAGATTTCCCAGAACGAGATGATGAGAAATGGATGAAGCATACTTTGACTTTCCAAAAGACACCTCACGGCAAGGTAGACCGAACATACCGAGCTGTTGTCGGCCATACTCTGGATGAGAATGAGTGCAAGGCTGTCCCACCATTCAAGCGTGTTTATTAGACTGGTAAATTATTGAGAGACAAGCGCTAGTTTGGAGCTTAAGGTGCATCCTGTTGAGGAGCAAATAGGCTTTTTTTATATGTTTGTAGTATGAATACAAGAAAGTAAAATTTGTTCAATATAGGTGGACTTGTGAATGATTGTATTGAACAAGGTCAGGAATGGGGAGTTTCCTCGTTCAAATTTTGGCCTCACGTTTATAGAGATATCTTCACCATTATCAGGTCGAGCACGGTAAGGTTGGCTAATCTCTTTGGAATTTTCGCTTCTAAAATCTTGTTGCAGCTGGAAGCATATTTCTTTATATTTTTCGAGGTGTGAGGGAGTTGAATGAAGAGGGTTACGGTTTCAAACATTTCTAAGTTGAGTATATCTGCTACTACTATTCCCTTATCTTAAAGGAGCATTTGAGATCACAGGAGTACTGGCTGAGCTAGGTTACTTTACCTAGTACCGACCATTTTCGCTAGAGAAAGCATGTACTGCAAGATTGTTTCATACTTGGTACTTTCATCGGAGCTTCCATTAGACTTGCAGTGGTAACTGACTTCTCCTCACAATCCTCCAACGAGTAATCATCGAATACTTGAGATGCTTTCAGCCGAGGTACCCTCTCATCTTCTTTTCCCTTGGCATTTCTCGCAGCTTGTTGAAAGATCCATTGGCGCGTGATTCGAAGTTGATGTCAGAGTTGATCCACGATGCAACATCGTCGAATCTTCAAGGCCACTAATGCAGTGCTTTATTACTTTATTGACCTAGTGGCGAACTCGTCTGAATCTATATCCCTCCATTTCGCCTATTTTGGAAATATCACCTGCGACGTAATTACCCGGTCCTCTCTTTAAGCTTATTTGTATATAACCACGCTGTACATGCTCTTATTTTCCGTACGAGCCTCACCTTTACTGGAAGATGGGGCACAGATGGGGCCTAGGTGCCCCGCCCGCTCTGAATTGCCTCGATGGAATTCCTCGGTAAGGCGGCTTCTCCCTTGAATAGCTATTTTGGCTGGGGCTGGCAATCTGGATCAATGGTCTTGGCTTAGCCTGAAACTTCTATTAGACATTATTCACGATGCGAGATTGTACCTACAGTTACCATACCATCGCGGGGGAGCTCATCCTTGGTAGATGGAGTGGTTCATACCTCGTGTTGAGAAGATGTCGTACAGTACATATTTGAAATTCATCCAGATTGTCCAGGGCAAGATGCGAATATATGTATCGAAGGTTGCCCTCCCCCCATGATCCGTGTTCCGAGTTTCTGTTTTTCAATTTGTTTGTTAGGTGGACGAAGAATTTCTGGTCGGTCGCGATGAAGTCATTATTGTCTTTCACAGCTGTTCTGCTGAGTGGGACCTCGGTGTTCGCATCTCCAATTAAAGAGGAGAACGAAGAAGTCCTTATTGTAGCGGCTCCCAGATACAAAGGCGCTGCAGTAGACAGACCGAGCAGTTTGTCGCCCTCTACTTTGATTTTCATATCCTAATTCTCCCGCAGGCTGCTCGAGTGGCTTCACTGTAACAGTTACTTTACCGGTTACTTCACAAACACCGTAAGTCGCCCCTCGAGCTCTTTCTCCAACATAACGAGCTGATCTTTTAGGGACCCTAGTTTCGATTTCGACTTCTTCACATTCTGCTCCGCATTTCTTCAACCCACTTCTACAATATTCAAAACGACGTTTCTCCCCACCACGTCCCTAATTGCCGTAGCTACGGTCACTGGCCTTTCTCAAACAACGCAGACCATTACATCGTGCGCAAACCTACCCTCCACCCTCAGAACCATCTGACTCTTCCCAGAAAAGGAACCGTGACCTCACTCTGCCCAATTCCTTCCCCGACCAGCCGTGTCTGCGGGTCACAAGCGGTGAGTACTCTCTTATCTGTCTCAATATAGGACGTCATTTTCGCACTCTAAATCTGTTGAAACTTTTATCCTCCATCCTGTATCTTTTAGAAGTTGCTAACTCGGTTTTCCCAGTGGGGCTATGTTGAAAACAACATCTACTTCGCTCAACCCCTTGATCCGGCTGACTGCCACCAACTCTGCCTAGATAGAGAAACGTGCAACAGCTTCCAAGTTCAGAATTCCAGCTACCCCTCCCCTCAATGCAGCTTGTACAATACGACGGCTGCTGCCAATAATACCATTCTTGGAAATTCACCGTTCTTGTTCTACGATTGGGATTGTCCAGACTTTTTGCCCGTAAGTTACAGTTTCCCTCCTCATGAACCTGGATTTTGTGACGAGAGAGATGGGAGGCGTGAAAACAAACAGGAGATCGGTATAAAGAGACTAATCCTTGAAATCACAACAGACTCAATGTAAAGTGGGTGTCTCCACTGGGGCGACCGCCTACGGAGCCATTCCCTTCGTTGGCGGCGCCGCATCACCCCCCCTCCCCACCGCCGCTCCCCGCCTCCCCGCCGCCCGTGGCCCCCAGCGCCGAAACGACGCCTACGCCACCCTCCCCGACTTCCTCACCTCCTTTGGCAGCTCCAGCATCACCAACGTCTGCAACTGCATCATCACGAGTCCCAGCCCGACGGTGCTGATCACCCAACTGACAGGCATCCCCATCGTGGTCGACGTCTCGGTCACGGCGACGAGCTACAGCGTCTACACCGTGACCGAACTGCCGGGTTATGTGACGAGTATTATCAGCGTGAGCTGAGTGGGGGTGCGGTGATGATGGGGCTGCGTGCAAAAAAAGAAAGAAAAGAGAGAATTGGGGAGGGATGAAGGCAATGAAACACGATGGGAGAGAGGAGATGGGATCATGTGTCTGGGATATCTCCTTTGTAGCATTCTCTACTTTCCATTCGTTGTAATTGCCTAGAGGGAGAGGGACTGGACAAAAACAAGTAATCAGCGACGATGAAAACGTTAAAACCAATACGAGACGTCTTGTGAGATCTCACCTCTCCTACTCTTCTCTTCATTCATTTACACTCTAGTGTTGCAATTGAGGTCCGCTAAGTTGCTCATGGTACTTTTCTTCTCGAGAGATAATCTAGATGTAATGTAAGTTGAACTGATTTTACTGATATACTGGTGCTATCGAACTGTTCTATCTCAACCAGGACTCGCGGCGTAACATGAGACGTTGGATAGACGCCGAGTTTTTTTCCGTTTGGATCTGCTGCTGTTGAATGCAAATTATGCAAATAGTGATTCGGGTATTTAATCACGGTGGGGAGTCTCTCGTCTCAACTGGACGAATCTTGACATCCCAACAGAACCCCGGAGTTGGAAGCTTGTCATCTTCTTCCTCTGAAAAAAAAACCGGCGTGACACTCTATTTGACGGAGAAGAGTTGATGGTTTGGGTTACTTATTTGATCGATATGGCCGAGAGGGGGATAGTGAGGGGATTTTTATGGGGATGGTACGAGCATGGAGATGGAGAGAGATATTGTGGTCAAGAATTTTTTAGCCGTCGTTCGATGTCTTCTAGGCGGTTTCTGAGGGGCTGGAGAGGTAAATGACGTGTTGTAGTTTGACAGAGTGATGATGTGGAAGGTTTTTGTAGGTGAAATGACATTTTTGGGAGAGAAATCTAAAAACAATCTGAATAAGGTCTGGTATCTAACATATTCAAAACCCAACCTCCCACTCTCCGCTCCATCATACTCCATCTTGCCATTAGCAGTAAGAAAGTCATACAGCAACTAGAGAACCTCCTTCTTGACCACGCTCTCACCCGATCCTGATCGCAATCCACCTTCTCTTTCATCGGATAAATCCTCGTCAGCCTTCTCAAAACACCACGCCGGATTCCAAATGTTCAAGCCTGCGACGGCAAGCACGACCATGACCCCTTCCAGACCAACAAACAACCACTGTTGCCGGATCAGGTGACCGGTCCATCCCTCACTTAGTTCCACTACTCTATATACGGAACGTATAAATATGCAGAGCGTGGAGACGGCGAGAGCACCCAGGAAGTGACGGAAGCGGGGTGAGAGATCTTGAGATTCGGATTTTGGCGTAGAGTCCTTGATTTGGCGGGTGCGGAGGAAGAAGGTGGTGGAGATGGTCTTTTTGCATATCGTTAGCTTTTGGTTGAGGGATCAGAGGGATGAGGTAGAGGTAGGGAAATATACCATAAATACTATCAAGGTTATAACCTGCAACACCAACCCAGCTACCATGATATGATCACCGGTTGCCGAACTTCGATTATGCTGACTAGATATACTAGCCATTGCACCTCCAAGTGCTTGAAGAATGAGAGATACCACATCACAGGGGATGAAGATGCGGGTGTAGTTTTTAGGTGCGATGAGAGAAGAGGAGGAGGAAGAAGAGGTGTCGATGGTCCTTGACGTGAAAGCTACGATATTACCGAGAGATAGATATAGACCTGCAGCCAGGAAGGAGGGCGCGATTGTGAGGCAGACGATCTGGATGAGGAAGGGGGTTTGAGCAAAGGGGTTGGTGTGCGCGAGGATCCGAGCTGGAAACTGGTGTTAGTTTTTACTTAATATTTACAAAGGGAGATTCTTCTACGCGGTGAGATATAAAGGAAGAGTAAAAAAGAGGAAGAAGTAGAGCTCACCTGTATACCCCACAATCTCAAGAATGCAGCATCCCGCAAGCGCGAGATTGAAAGCCAGGAAGCGTCGGGTGAGGAAAGCGGTCGTGCAATAGAGGAAGAGCGAAGAGGCAAAGAGAGCGAGGAAGAGCGCGTTCACGGGGAGGGAAGGTCGGTAGTACCAGAATGAGTCTGAGAGGGGGCAGGTTGCGAAGGTGCAGTTTGTGTTTGGATTTCTCGAGAGGAGGAGGGGAGAGATGGTAGATGACATGGTGAAGACTGGAAGATGAATGATTAAGAGAAGACTGGTCTGTCAACCAAAAGAACCTCGCAGTGGAACCTTCTCCCTTATATGAGATGGCCACCTCTCTCTTCCCTCCCTCTTCAATCTCCTTGAGATGGACATCCCTCCGAAGCACTCTGCGTTGTGAAGGAAAGCATATCCCAAAACAGACAATGAACAAATGAAGCGCGCTGCGTGCACCATTGATTGTATTACTCCGTCCCGTCTGTCAGAGGATTGATAGGCACCCACTCAGGTCTACGGAATGTGTTGTCGCGTTGTGTTTGAATGTTGATGTTGTTGGTGGGATGAATGCCGACTCCGTCACAAGCGAGCGGGCTCCGATTCCTCCGCCAAATGTTCGAGTGCTTGACCGCCTGCAAATTCTCCCTGTTTTCGCTGATATTTACCGCCCTCCACCAACCAGCCCTCCGATAGCTCGATAAAACCGAATAACCACAACCTTTTACCAAGACGTGTCTGGTTACGTGCTGTGTATTCCAACTTCTCTTAATGGGCTCTGGTTGGTTATAACGATGTAGCATAGCTCCTAACCTTCCACGCGAACTGGCAGACGTCATTGATGCCGCCCTCCAGCAGCCCTATGCAGATTCGATCTATGTCTCCTTGCCGCCAGATTCAACACCACGTACGAGACGGTTCGATATCGGCGGCGACTGCTCCGTATACAGCAAGCGACCGGCTGCGATGCACGAAAGAGGCCTGGTCCCAAGGGTATCATATCAGAGCAGATTGGTGCCGCGCTGATTGCGCACCTCAATACCCATCACGACTTGTACCTCGACGAGATGGCAGATTAGCTGAAGAAAAATCATACCATCGATCCTTCGCACTCGACAATTGGGCGGTTCCTTGAAGCTAAGAAGGTCTTTCGGAAGAAACTCAAGATGAGGGATCGGAAGGTAAGAGCGGAGCGATAATTGAAGGTGATGGGCCTGCGAGCTAGAAACGCCTTGGAGATGCTTGAGTCGAGGTCGAAATGATGGATTCAAGGTCTGCAGACTTGCCGGAGGAAGCATGCATATCTCTTCCCACATATTGGCCTCAGGTGGAGGTCCTTCTGTGGGTGGAATATACGCTTTGAGAGGTTTTGGTATTTCGTTGCTGTTGCTATTCTAGCATTCGTGCACATCAATTGGCTAGATATGGGCAATAAAGGTTTCAGTGGAGGTCCTATCGAACAATCAAAGAGCTGGGTTTGACATGAACCAATTGCCGAAATACCTCCCGATTTCCTGGCAGTGGGATTGCAAAGGTAAGATCTCTGGTTTTTTGCTCTGCCAGTTCTTATTTGATCTAGAATATGATTCTATACAAACAATACACCGTGCACTTGCATTCCTAGAGTCTGCAAATAGCTTGGTGGGGTCGCGTACGATAAGTCTAGGGAATATCAGGCCGACAATGGCATCTGAACTTGATAGAGGATAATATCACAACGTTAAATTCGACGCCGTGGAATATTTTTTTGGAGATCTAATGCTAAAAGAATCGCATCATACCGCTCTTAGTTTATTTGTCTGTTCTGCAAAGCCTTTGTGAGTCTCTTAGCTCCCCGACCCCCCAACTTGTCTGGCATGAGGTAGGAGCTCTGGTTTTTGGGTTTCAACACCACTTTCTGGATCAAAACCAGACCAGCATGAGACGTGATAGATGCTAGCTTAGTGGCTTATATCCTCACTTTGATGAACGACTGTTCGCTTGGACGAGATGCTCAAAGGATTTCTTATTCCTTTTTTTTTTCCCGAGACGTGGCTGGACTCAGCAAGGGATTGAGACGCTTACACATATGACGAGCGAGTCTCAATCAGGGTCACATTCCGCTTTGTTTCTACCTCGAAAAGCTGGATTTGATAGACGGTTTGGACCCCCATACAGTCCCAAGGCTGTGGTTGATAGCCGCCCTGAGTGGATATCACATAGCTGATACGCTGTTGATTCCGTCTGTGCCGCGGGTAAGGTTCGGTCTCTACTCCAGATTCTAACGCGATAGCTATTATCTGCATTTAATCAACAGGGTTTTGTCGGGCCACAGACTCGCATATAATCCCGGGAATCTGACAGGAGACCTCGTAAGCCGGTATATACAGGGCGCTAACTAACGCTAAACATCCATATTGGAAGAGTTACCAATTGGACTCGGTTGCTCGTACCACAGCCACATTATCTCCCCCCCTGAATCTCGTTTGTTCTCGAGCATCTGATTGCTGCCTTTTCAACAGGGCAGATCTCTGTGCATACGTTCCCTGGTCTCGTCATCCAGGTGAATATATTTGGATGGGGCTAAAGTCGAAAATATGGCTGACCATTGTGTTGATCTGCTCGCCAAGTCTTCCGAATGAATTTGTTCCATGCAGAACTTTCCCCTGATCCTTGATTCCGAGTTGGAAAAGTGACCCGAACCTCCCAATCAGCTGCTGCGTCTCTTGTACAACAGAACAATACAAGGAGTCGCTTGTTTTCATGTCCTTAAGTCACTGCTGCCCATCCACGCTAGGCCACCCACCCACCCACCAAAGCAGTCCTGTTGACACCATCTCCTCTCTGCTACCACCTAGAATTGGGCGATATACAAGGAGTTCACCTGCTCCGCAGCACTTGCAGCACCTGCAGCCGATCTTGGGGTCCAAAATAAATATCGTGGCTTATCGAGTCCTCTCATCCTGAAAGGAGTCTCCCCGCTTCCTCTCCCTTGTTCTTCTCTTGACGACCTTCCCTTCCCTCCATACCTCGATACTTTTCATATAGTCATGATTCGAACCTCTTGTATCGCCAAAAGCACATAGACCAGAATATTATCATTGTCATCACCATGTTGCTCAATGTAGTGGTTGGATTCCTTACCCTGTGGGCCTCGTTGGTGGCCGCTCAGACATCAACTACTTTCTCGTCCAGTACCACGACCAGTTCGAGTTCGCCCACGGCTACACATACCATCGATGTCGGGGAGGTATGTGTATTCTATCTTGAGATTTGGCACTTGGTGGCTAATTGATCTGAACACAGTACGGACTCAACTTCTACCCAAATCAAGTCAATGCTTCTGTTGGCGACATAATTGGTACATAGTCTCCTCCCCGATCCATGTGATGCTACCGTCAATTGACTCTTCTTGTAGAATTCAGGTTCTTTCCTCAAAACCATTCTGTCGCTCGAGCAGCATTCGGTGTTGAGCCATGTATACCGTACGAAGATTCTGGACCGCACAGAACCGGCTTTTGGAGCGGATTCCAGCCCATAGGCGTAGTCACTTCCAACGTAAGTCGCTTTCTTCTGTTCCCAGTCATAACTAATACGACTGATTTAGCCTCCAGTATTCCGTCTCGCAGTCAACGACACTGAACCAATTTTCTTCTATTGTTCTGCTCCACAAGCATGTCTTGATGGTATGATTGGAGTCATCAATCCCGTACGATATCTATAACCCAGAACCCGCATTTTGTTCTGTTACTTATCCGATTCACAGAATTCAACTTTTACGTTTGAGCAACAATTCGCCTACACTCAAAATGCTACCATCCAGTTTAGTCCTCTTGAGAACTTCCCGCCAGAGGTCTCAAGCATATCTCGCACCACAACAGCCACAGGTGCCGCTACCAGCTTAGTTGCCCAGACAATCCCAACAACCACTACTACTCCAGCTGCTTCCGCTACCCCCCACGTTACGGGATCAAAGACGTCTATCTCCGTGGGAGCAATTGTAGGTATTGCAATCGGAGGGCTCGCCTTGGCAATCCTCGTAGGAGCTCTGATATATATGTGCGGCCGGCAGCGAACAGTCGAAGAAATCATCAAGCAGACCTCGACAGCGGGACACAACTCCTATCAACCATCCAGTCCCGGAATGGGAGAAGTCAAGTACCCCAACATGACGACACCAAATAGTGTAAATGACAGCCGATTCGCTGGGACTAATGGATTTACTACGCCGCAAGATACAGAGACTTATAGATCTGCGAGTCCGCCGACTGATGAGAGGACTGGAATGATGAGCGGTATTGTCAGCCCCAACAGTCCCGGATATCCTGGAGTGAAGTATTACGACAGCCATGAGATGGACAATGCGCATTTAGAAGAGTCTGGATTACGGTAGGTCTTGATTTCCTCTCCCTTTCGGTATCTTAGCACTCAAAGCTAATTTTATTGTGCAGGCCATACAATCCCCAAGACTACACCCATCCGACATTCGTACCACATCCACAACCCGAACAGACGAGCGGACCCCATGAACTGGCGACTACGACGCCAGTCCCTGAGTCGAGACCTTTCTCCTTCACAGCCGGAGAAGATGTCAAGAACGAGAGGGAGGGGTACTGAGATCCGGACGTGGATTGCCTCAGGGTAGCTCCTGTTTGGCAGACCCAAGACAGCGAGGAGTTTTGTGGGGAAATGGGTTGCTATCGTGTAATTGACAAGAGATGTAGCTCGGGCGGTGGGTATATGCCTGGTGTCTCACGGCGTTATCAAGGAAGACTGCTCTCGGAATGGACAGATGGAATGTTCTGCGAGGTGGCGATCTCCGGCGGAGAAAATGGACGGATGGGCTTTGATACCTCTTCCCTTCTCTGTATGTGTTCAGGCGTTGGGCTGGATAGATACGACATAGTTTAATGTAACTTTGTACTGTATTCCTCGAGGGTATCCTCTTCATTCATACCTCATTGTCTTGATCACGGCTTTGGCGATTGTTGTGGAAGAGGAGACGCTGAGGACTACTTCGTATGTTCTATATCCCCGGCCTTTGATGCTCAGACCCGAGAAGCCGGTCAGGAGGAGGTGGTCATGTCGTGCCAGACACAGCGGCACCAAGCATCTCCACCCTATCACCAGTAACAGCTCCCCAGATTTGTTCTTTCTCGTGGTGAATATTCCTAGAAAAGCCAACAGCACCGCTCTTCAAAGCTGAAGACTCGGGCTGGGAAGCGAAACTGGATGAGCAGGACGGGTTATGAGGGGTTAGGATGGGCATGGATGGGCATGGGCATCGCGACGTGCAACAAGGTTAGAAAGTGAGAGAGAGGGGAGGGTGAGAGGTGAGTGAGAGGTGAAACGGAGTCTGGGGGGGAGAGAGATCTCGGTTTGCTGGGCTTGGGGTGTCGCACGGCGGGTAATCTCCATCGACGTCAAGTCAAGTGATGAACCCCTGATTAACTGCAGAAGCCAAGGGGTTCAAGTCGATATCTTCATCCGCACCTGTGCCTCTCTCCGAGCCGTCATCTGCAGCTCGAGAAAAAAAACTTTTACCCCAACACGATTTCGAAAACCGATGGATCCAAGGCGGATTGACAAAGTGACGGAGGGTTCGATTGTCATCGTTGCTTGCCCGGCACACTTGGGGATCAGATTGGAGGATACGAGCGACTGGAAGCTGGGCAAGTGTTTCTTATCACGTTGTGGTTTGGAGGAGGTGGTGAAGCTCGGATCGGGTATCGATATCATGACACTGGCTGTATGTTACATTGGATGGACGTGCTGTGAGATTGTGCCTTCATACTCAACTAGCTCGGTAATTTGTGTATAAGAGAGAGCTGTCGGTCTCTGTATTCTTCTCAGTTTGTTATTCTTTTCTTTCGGTTGATCAGCCCATCCGCTCTTCCAGCATCGCCGAATCCTCAAAGAAGTTACTCCTTCTGCCTACTCTCTATCCTCTTCTCCTCTTCTCCTCTTCTCCTCTTCTCCTCTTCTCCTCTTCTCCTCTTCTCCTCTTCTCCTCTTCTCTTCTCTTCTTCTCCTTTTCTCTTTTTCTTGATAAACTTGCTATCTTCCAGCTTCGTCTCTCTGCCATCTTCAATCCCTTCTTCAAGGTATTTGTTTGTTTAGCTTGAAGGTAGGTCGTGTCATTTCTCTGAAGTCGGGCGAACAATGGTGATAGCGTAGTGGCCCCGTCGACGGACGATGGTTATGTGTTCGACTGCCTGAGACTGGAGTTCTGGGTGGGCGTCGAAGATGAGCTTTGGAATTTGACCCTCTGTACCCCATTGCAGTTGTCTAACGACGACCTACAAGGCAGACGTGCAGACGCATTTTTTCCATCTATTTCACACCTCAAGCACATGTGGTCCAATGGATCTTGGAGCGCTCCAAGAGAGTTTGGCCCATGAACCTGTGGAAGAGCGATAAACCACACCGATTCCACAGCAAGAATTGTCGAAGCGAGAACCATCAGTCCAAAAGACCAAGCGGCCTTGTTCAGGTTTAAGATCGGCCTCGCCCATTGCTTCGGTGTAGGCAACATGTCTGGGAGAGATGGAAGCTCAGATCTATCAAACGCGAGTACATAATGATATATGCTTTTTTTTACTATAAACCGCCGATTCCGGGCCTCGCTACTACCTCGACTCCCCCCAAGAGAAAGCAGAAAAGGCGATATCACACCATTGGATGAATAGGCCGCGTATATGAGTAGCCTTTTCTTCTATCCAGAGTCTCCCTAAAGTACTCTCACCAATTCAGCGTGCACATAAGGGTACACGCAGTTGCACATCAAACTTGTTACCCACAGGAAGAGAGCGAATGGCGACATGAAATATTCATGAGCCTCTCTCTAATAATATCACTCCCAGAAATAAACAAGATAGAGTCTAATGACTGAGCTGAGTGCCCTAGTACCCCCAAGTCTCTTGTAAGCGACCCTTTCGTCACGAATGTCTTTGAAAGCTTGCTTAACAAATAGCCCAACTCACACCTCTAGAATGTTGTCGAACAACTAGTTGGCACAAGCTTGCTGCAGGTAAATAAAGTTGACCCACAGCTGCACTCTAAAAGCCTAGCTCCGTAATATCAGGGCCTACAACTCCTCTGCAGAACTTTCCTTCGCGTTTCCCAACGTCATTCTGAATCCACCATGATGCAAACGTCCAATGGCCGAGCGTAGCGCCAACAGCCATAACAGCGAAGATGCTACCGACCTGTGTGTTATTGTAGGTGCATGACTTCGTTCATATTTAGCGTACTTGAGTATGCCATACACCATGCCACAGTCAATCATCAGTCAGGTGGTAAAGACGGATCGCTCAAGAAGAGACTCGGCTACGTAGAGGGTGTACACTACTTCCCAAGCAAAGTTGAGAGCGAGAGCGAAGAGCGGCACGCCGTATGAATTGGAATCAACATCACTTTACCCTCCACTCAAATCACTTCTTTTCTGCTGGTTTCGGCAAATATGGATTCTAGACTTTGTTCTTTATAACTTCTAGGATAGTCACCGCAATGCTTTAACTTTTGTAGATGATGCAGAAAACATCTAAATATGCCCGTCTACAAACTTTCAGGTTATTCTAATAGCAAGTACTTACTATTCTACTCGATGTTATCTGTTTGAAATTGCGCTAGCCCTGGTCACAACATGAACCAGCCTCGTTCGCGACCTTAAATCAGTACCATACCTACCTCTTAAAGCATGCCACGTTTGTTCTGTTATACCTTACATGAGCCATATAAGCTGATTAATAGCAAGGATTATCTCTACGAATCTCCACAATGTATTCATGTCACAGACTTATCGGTCGTGGAGGAGACTCTACCGACCTCTAGATATGGTTAGGTTGATCAACCAAACGTCCGTGGCGCTTGTAATGTCATCTTCTCTTGTTATTTTGACCTGTGCCTAGACGGTTTTCCATGTCGACCTTCCAGGACGGAACAAGAGCGATCTCACCACACGTCTTCGACAGGCCCGCTGGGCTGTTCTGTCTACGTTTCCTCCCGAGGTCGTAACGCTTTTCGCGGCTGCCAATGGTCCTCCGCAACCTGCCATCTCCATGATCGGCTTCACGGCTGTAAGGTTTTCTTTGCGGAGGCATGGGGAGGATTATGATTTCTGGGGTCGGGGATTGGAGTAGATGGGTGAGGAAAAGTAAGGGTAGACAGATGTAGCACCTCATGGACTCTGGAAACTAGTGTGGATTAATCTGTCATTCATTATAAACAATTGTTTGAACACTATATGACCCCCTGTCTCGCCCAGATCATCTCTCTGGCCGATTATATACTTTTTATTATAAGTTAGTTGATATAGATTGACTCGGCTCCGATATCCGGGGCGATATCCCCAACGAGAGAATTGAAAGCATCTCCGATATAATTCCCAGGCTTGATCCCAGGTAGATAGGTACTATCCCAGTACAGCAACACATCCTCAACAATGGAGTCCCCAGCAATGAACAGATTCTGGATGCTTGGCTCGAAGCCCTCCTGATCTGCATACAGTAGGTGATACACCTCATCCTCATCCGGGGGCGCGCGATCAAAGTCGCTCGCCGTCCGCATGATGATGAAGCGTGAAAAGTCAACAACGCTGGCGAGGTCGCCGCGCAGGAGGACTTCGGCAACGGCATTGTCTTCCTGCTGTGTAGCGCAGTAGGTCCCGCTTCCGTTGGTGAGGAGTTCGGTGTACGCGGTGAAGGCATCGCCCAAGGTCGAGCCGGACCAGTAGACGTTGGACGTGCCGCTGTCGCAAGCTACCACGGAGGGAGGCTGGTTCGCCGGCGCATAGCCGTAGTGAGCGCGGTATGCCGCCGCGCCCTTGGAGTCATTGAGCGGCTTGAGACCAGCGAGATAGACGGCCCGCTCCTTGAGGTTCTCGTTCAGCTCGAAGACCTCGGTTCCGTAGAGCTCGCTGGGGTAGTCGATGCTCTCGTTCTCATCGGGGAAGTCGGCGTTCTGGGGGAAGTATCCAGACGAGGCGTTGGCCGGGATCTGGCGCGCGTCGAACTCGTACTGGAGATCCAGCTGCACGGCATACCGCGCGAAGGTGACCGAGCCGGTCGTCGCCAGATGTGGGTTTATCCCGGCGATGCCGGCGATGAGGAAGTACGTCGCTGTCAGGTTGAAGCCGGAATTGTACAGGAGCGCGCTGGTGGATGATGCCGCGTTGATCTCGCCCTCCCCAAGGGTCAATTGACACACTTCTCCGGAACTGATACAGTGTACATCGGGATAGAGAGGCGATAGTCCAGCCACGGTGATGTTCTGATCGTACAAGGCCGGCTTGTTCTCGTACCATACGTGTGCTTCTGAGGAGAACTATTCGTGGTCAACAGAGTCCTTTGTAGATTACAATGCCACAAACTTACGAGACTGATAATGATGATTTTCGGCGCCAATGCCTCTGTTCTTTTCTCAAAGACCGGCGTATCCATCTGTCGGCGCGCTCTTCCTCCCCGAGCGCTTTCTCTCTCTAGCCGTCTTGGAAAGCCATCACGCTTCAAGAATGACCTGGATGCGCACGCGGGGAGGACCAAGCCGAGCAGCGCTCCAGCAACGAAGATTGATCGCATGGTGAGAGCGGTTCGAGCAGAAACCCGTCAAGACCTCAATGTCCTTTCCACGTCGTGAAACTGGACAGGGTCGACACGAGGCATTTCGTCTTCTTGTACCAAGCACCCATTCTGCCCTCCCTAGCTCCTAGAGATAAGGCAGGGCGGAATTCTGCACGCTGCGTATCAAGGTACCCATCTTCATGCCGGCGGTACCTTTCGCTCCCAGCCACGGCATCCTCCTGAGGGCATCTCAGCACACATGTCCAATCAACAACTTCAGTCGTCCAAAAGAATGGGGTGTGCAGTACAGTAGCGCAGGACGTCACTGACTCTTGACTAAACACCATTTCCCGGTCCAACCAGACAATAACGCGATGCCAGTGTTGGTGGGGTCCCTTATCAGGGCTATCTTGAGGCGCTCTCGCTGACCTAGGTGGCGGCGCTGTGCCGTGAAGATGCACTCTTGGGTTCGTGCACGCATCGATTAGGGTTGTCAAAAGGAATCATGCGGGGAGATGGATTGGGCGCCATCGTCACTCACCTTCCTGAATGGACATGTATGTCTTGAACGAGTTAGGATGATTAGGTGATGGTTCGTCATGTTGGAAGAATGGCGGAAGTTGAAGTGTAAGCTTGGCGAGCTGGGTTTAGTGCACTGATGAAGAGCCCGGCTTGGCTCCAGGGAACCTCGTAAGCTGGTCTTCCGCTGTGCCTGGATATACGTCGTATCATGACTACTTGTTCGCGAGATGCTACTCTCTACTGCGAAATCGTGTCAGACTAAGGTTACCACATTTAGTGTTCTCAAAGGGAGTGAGCGTACATCTCAACTGTTTAAAGACCTGAATTTGTAACGAGACACCACTCGAGGGTAAATTTCGCTGCCGAAGGTGGTACAGATATCAATCTACACATTGCTACTCAAGTCCCTCTGGAAATGAGATTTGCAGATATAGGTACGTCGACGAGGTCTAGTTAAGTTTAACAAAGGTAGAAACACGTTCAAGTGACTTGACAAGTCTATAAACTCAGTTCGTGCTCTCTCATTTCACTTCAAACGTAAGTTCAAAAGAAGTTCGGAATGGTTCTGTTCCTGTTGCTCATGAGCCCTGATGAGAAGATATATGGTTGCATCTTATTCTCGTGATAGAACAACGAAAATTGAATCAGAAAGAAGGATAGGAGAGGCCTGTGGACGAGAGCGAGGGAAGGAGCAAACTAGGGAGCGCATATACCAGAGAATTTGCCGAGAAACCCTCGAAAGAAACCAAGCACTTTATTACCTCGAAATTCCTACCCCTTTCCTAGACCTGACTTGATAACTTGTGCTAGGAGGAAGCATCTCCTATTCACAAGAAGATAACTGCGATCAATCATGCTATCGATCATTTTGTTGACGCTATTAATCGCTGTTTTGCTATTATCCCCTGCTCAATCGCGATATCAGAGTCTCTTCGCAATTCGAAGCACTTGGAGAATGGTTCTATAAAGAAAGAATATAGACCTAAGTTTCGACGAGAATTGGAGAGGCGGATAAGAAAATTCGAGAGTAACGCCGTGCGTACCAGCCAACGCATCGATTTACACGGCCACCCTGCACCACCACAAAGTTGGCCAGGCTCCCTTGCAGACGTATCTCTCACCACCTCAAACCGATTTCAAGCCTTTATATCTTGCACTCTACAATACCATCAAGAGAAGATGGTGTCAAATCTTTCGGGCATAGGTAAGAGAAAAGTTGTCGCATACGTAATTCTAGGCGCAAGAAGTACTTGACCGTTTCCCAGCTGCTATGAGCAGTGATTGTTGAAGGCGACATGGACCCTTACAGTCTCGCAGCTTTCGCCCTGGTAGGTAATATTCTTCAGTTCATCGAGTTTGGAACCAAGCTCTTGTCGAAAGCGAACTAGATCCGCAAAGAGGGATTAACCACCGAAAACATACACCTTGAAGTTGTTACCAAAGATCTGAGCCAATATATCGAAAGCTTGAATAGCTCTATTGAAGCACGGCAGCGAGAGACACGTGTTCTTAGAGAGGATGAAACCGCACTCTATGAAATTTGCCGCGGATGCATGCAGGTTGCCGGTGAGTTGGAGACGGCGCTCGAGGGCCTTAGGTCGAACGGAAGAGTTGGTAAATGGAAGAGCTATCGGCAGGCGCTCAAGAGTATCTGGAGGAAGAGTCGAGTGACCGAACTCAAGGAGCGGCTAAGCATCTACAGCTCACAGATGGATCGCAGGCTGCTGGCATCCATAAAGTACAGTTAAGATTATGCTTAAGAAACTACTCGTAAGTGGCACGAGCTGCCTTGGATCAATCAAGATCTAATCGCACTCTGCCAGGAAATCCTCAGCCTATTTAAATCTCAGGTCGGGGACTGGGTTGCCACATTTGAAGCTTCATCCTGGAAGCTGCAAGGTTATCCCAAAACGAAGACGTCCTCAAAGCCTAGCGCCCCGAGCAGTCAAGTGCCGAACGAGTCTACAAACAACCAACCAGCACCGACCGCAGACACAATAACGCCGTTATCCGGCGTAGAAGCAGAATTATTGCTTGTTGTACAGAATGCTACTCGGTACGGCAATACGGCCTGCTGGAGGGCCTATACTCCGAAGACGTCCAACGCCTTTCATCCAAGCACAATCTCTTTGAAATCGCCTTCAGACATGCTCCCTTTGGTTTTGACCTTAAAATAGCCACGCGAATTCTGCCAGCCCATGGTGTCAGTCCAACAGATCTGGCGTTCCGGCTTGCCTTGGATTTCTTTGATGAAGATATCATTAAGCTCATCGGCGACATTCCAATTTCCGACTATTGCAGTACCGCAGTAGACGGCATCCACGGTTCCCTTGCTCGCGCAATACAGGAACAAAACCCGAAGGACCTGGTCGCCTTGCTAAAGCAAAACCCCTTGCGCGCGAACAGCCCCATCCTTGAGACTGGAAAATTGCCCCTTGTCAGCGCAGTGTTAGGACAAAACTACAGATCCGCAGGCATGCTGATGCTGCTTAGCGCCGATCCGGTCTTAGTTCTACCAGGCGGCAAGTCGCCAGTCGTCATAGCAGTGGAGGGGGCTGATCTGCGCATGGCCAACATTCTCGTGGGTGCCAGACACTCTTCTCTCGGGACTGGATAGGAGTGGCATGTCACCGAAGCTCTCGCAACTATTAACTTCAACGCCCCTGGGCGCCTCCTCGACTCGTTGATCAAAATGATGGGAGTTCCGCTCTGCCTGCGACTAACCATCGAGCACAGGCACGAGAGGCTCATTACCTACATGCTGTGGCAGTTCAAGACCTGATATAAACCGTATCTGGGGACCGAAGCGGAGCCAGACGACGTCCTCGAGCAGGCCTTGCAAGCTGGCATATCGAAGGATTACGTCCAGTACATCAAGTAGGGTCGGCACGCACACCTTGCTTACACGGAAGAGGAGAGTCAAATAGCAAGAGGTGGCGCACATCGGATTGGCGGAGTTGGAGTTCAGATGGCTGCAGACACAGAAATCCGGATGGGCGGCGCTGAGAATGTCTTGGACTTGATTGAAATGTAGTCGGCTGATCAAGGCGTAACTAGTCAGCTGAAGTTCTGGAAAGCTCTGGTTAGCTGCTGTACTGCGTAGATGAGGACTTATGGCGCTTGAAGGGGGTATATTTGGCCATGCAATAATGTAACCTTGCGTAATCATGTCTCCCATAGGCGACACTGAGATATCACTTGGACCTAAAATTTTTATGGGATTCTGGAAATGTTAAGCCGATAGGAGGGGAACGATCATCTGCTGTTAAGAAAGTATTCTGGATGTTTTGCTAATGTGTCTGGATTCCAAGCAGTCACGGAAGCACAGGCCGTGAGTAATGTGAAACCGTCTTTACTTACAGGGATAACTTTATATAGGCAGAATGATTTGGTTGGTGACAGAATAACAAGCGGTGCGGTGCAGCTAAAAGTTTGGGCATAAATCATGAATGTTCCGAACTGGAGGCGATTTCTAACTTGCTGCAACCTATGTGACGACGTCGCATGACACAGGACTCCTGGCCACTACAAGGCCACAAAGATTTTTTAGCATCGTAGTAAGGCTCGGAAACCTAGACTAAAGTGTTCTATGAGTTTGAAACGAGCAAAGAGCTTGTAGTGATGCTGTAAGTCATGAGCTTCTATGATACTACGAATTGACGCCTTCTGCAATCGGGCGCAACGGCGACGATGTGATTGTATTTTTCAGAGTGGATGGGGTTTAGACTGTTTAGGAATAGTTATATAATATGACTAACACAAACATATAAGAATTTTCAGCAGATTTACAAATTTTGTGTCAATTGAATTCAATGTACTGATAGTTCGTCTCATCACGGGGGCGTCTCTCGACGCGGTGATGCAGACCAGAACGCATGCCAAGCATCTCTTCTTAGATGCTGGGTACTATAATCAACAAAATTAGAAGCGAAACTCTAGATAGTAGAACCTCAAGAAGAGATGTTAGTGTTTGACTGCTCGAGTGCTTCAACCTGATAATTAATGAGATTCAACAGCAATCTCTCCACGCTTTTCTCCGAAGGATTTTCGTGTAAGATAGAGAGTTCAAAGTTATTTTTACCATATACGAACGAAGCCAGAAACAGAGTTCATCTGGTTAATGAGAACCTAATGCTCGACTGGCCTTGGACCGGTGCCAGAACTCAAACCAGGTTGGATCAAGCCACACAAGATCGACCTACTGAGTCTGGCATTTTGATTGGCACGTGCGAGACAGAAATGAGATCCAAAAAAATCTTGACTGGTTCCCACTGCCTTCGAATAGTGGTTAAAAGGCCCGAAGTGTATGGACGTAGATGACATCGACTCCTTCCTACATCGTATATGCGCACTGGCACAAAAATGAATGAGGACCTACCAGCATCCTGAAGCTCAGGGTCTGATGAAGTCATTATTAGAGCTCAAGTGACTTTAGCCAGCAGAAGGATCTTGACTGGGCACTAGGCTAGGGGTGCTTATGCTTAAATTTCGGAGTGGGGAGAGGGTGAAACCAGACTACGATCGATCCACCCCGTCCAGATTCTTGTATCTTGGTACTGATTGGCGAACGAAGAAAGAATCTCCCAGGATTTCGTACCTCTGCCAATCGCCGTGAGTCTCTCGTACTTTTTAGGACCCCATCTAAGATGCGGCTTGGCATCAGAAGTACAGTCAGCAGGCGAACAAGGGCATTTAGACAACAGATCGAAGCGAGCTGACGGCCTATTGGCAATTTGCGAGCCGCCGATTTCGGTTCCAGAGATTCAGTGTCGGGGGTTTCCTGCCACGGTGGTACCAGCACGTCCTCAAATATCGGGAGCACCACCAGCCCTATGAGTGCGAGCAGCAGAGACTCCTTAATCCCGAGGTGATGATTTCCTATTCAGGAATACGAGCCGTGTTTATTTCAGCCCTATAGGGTCATGTCCGGTCTGCACTTCCAGAAATTAACACTGCCTGAATATTTCGTCTGAGCTGCTGTATCCTATTCATAGCTGAAGAAATACAACTGCGTGGTGGCGACCTCATCAAGTGGGAGAGTATTGCATCACTTTCAGGACCGCAAATCATCATGGATCCGTCATCGGAAGCCACGAGTGATGCCTGACCGACAGTGGCAAACAGATTCTCCATCGAACCCATCTCCTCAGCCCGTGGCTGGCGGGAAAACCCCAAATTCCCGACGCTTGACAAGCATAAAAGTCTGAGTGTGACGGCCGTACCTTGTTCTCCCGGGATGAAGGGTACGAGTAAACCAATTGAATTAAGTGGAGACTATCATGGATACGGTAACGCCAAGCTAACTCGCTTCGAACGGGGTGAGGCTGAGTGTTTATCGCGAATTTAACAGTACGATATTGGAAATGTTTAAGTTTGAACCTTTTTCATTTGTGTCTGACGCCTACCATCCGTATCCATAGATAGACTATATAGGCAGCAACAGGAGAAGTCAGCATCGAGATAATGTTGAGTGGAAAACCTCTCCCCAATTAGGTTCAGGATAAGACGACGAATCCTTTTGAGAAAAACCCCGACCTTGAATACCGTCAAGAATAGTCCTACACTGAGGAGGATTCTCTCTAGAGCTCTGCAGCGGTTATTCTCTGGCTAAGCTTTTCGACCCTTGAAAGTATATACCCCTCGAGTCAGCTCAATCTCTCAAGATGAAGATCTACACCTACCATATCCTAGGTGACTTTATTCTTCTGGACATGCTGACATACTAGGCAGCCTTCCTTCGCTTCATGGCGGTCAAGATATTAGGAAGAGGCGAAATAGGAAGGTCAACAATAGGTAGTCCTGCTGTTGAATAGTATATAAAGGTCAAGACACACCTCCAGTTTCAACATCAACATCACCAAGCCTCCAACAGTCTTTAGAACTCCATACTCATCTCTACTTCTCCACTTCTCACATCTTCTCAAGAAGAACTCCCAATTCGCAACTATGCTTTTCCAAACCTCCCTCATCGCCGCCGTGGCAACTCTCCTGACCACTTCGCACTCATTCGTCATCCCAAGAAACCACGCTGACGGCCACTTCACCGTCCAAATCTTCGCCGACGGTACCACTTCCGAGCCCGTCCGTGTCTCCGACCTCATCACCCGTTCTGAACAGTCGCTCGAAGCTCGTAACCTCCCCAACCCTCAGATCGGATGCGCCAGCTACACCATGGACAAGGGCGCCTACGGGAATGCCTACAACAGCCTCAACAGCTGGTGCGACGCTGGGAATCAGGTCGCTCCCAACTCGGCCGAATACTGGGTCTCTGGAACCGCGGTCGCCTATAGTAAGTTTTCTCCAGGCACATCCCCATGCGGAAGCGAAGCGGCGTTGACTCGTGTGGATTAGTCTGCAACTACGGCAACTCAAATCCTTGCACCAGCTCCGAGTTCCACGACGCAAACGTTCTCATTGATGGTGACTGCAATGCCGCTAACGCGGGATGGGTCTTGATCAACGACTGGGCAAAGGGATATGGCCGTGACAACGTTGGCGTTCCCATCTGCTCGTAAGTAGTCCCTGAATCCTTTTTCTCGACACGTAATAACTTCCGGTCTACAGCTGGGGAAGCATCACCAAGGTATGAGCATCTCGCTTCGGTTGAAAAGAGTCAGTAAAAGAGGCATGTTAGGTGAAGTGGAAGGTGGAAGGTGGAAGGTATGAAAAGGAGAGAAGGAGAGAGGAGATCTAGAGCTGTATCACGTCTTTTATTCTTCTGATGTTTTTAATCACTATCTTGAATAAAATTCTCTGGCCAGAGATTATGTTGTATAGCTCTTCTATTGTGAATGATTCTTTACTCGATCTGCACTTTCTGGTACGTTTTAAATTACATAAGGAATTATATGGGAACTACAATGAAGTCTTGGAATAAGTTAGCTACTAAGAGGGTGGTATGCGTCAAAAGAAGTCATGATATTAACACGCTACACGTTACCAATTGCTTCTAAACTCAAAATTACTATACCTTATCACACTAAATTAACATTTGGAGCAAAAATAGCGGATCAATGAAACCTTCATCTCCTTTCTTGACCATTCCCTCTTTGATAGGCACTAAATAATATCCGTCACTCGTACCAAAGTTTCTCCCTTCACTTGAGTAACATTAAACACAAATGATGCTTGATCCCAAACTTCATTGCATGTAGTCACGATATGGGCTAAACTGAAACCAAGAATAATGAAAGATATTGTGAGACAAACCATTGTTTGATGGTGATCATAGATACGTTCAGGGTGGTTGGTTGATTGGCCAGGAAACAAATATCGGTCACATGTGTTTCCACTCATCTGAGGTTGATTATCTTGCGTATTCTGCGCCGCTCATTCAATTGAGAGATTCTGGGACCTCACATCTTTATGCGGGCTCTAAGGGAATAGATTAAACTGATCCTATGCTAGTTTGGGTGGTAATCCTCCATCATCTTACATAAGTCTCGACGCATTTTCCAAGAAAATTCAAGTGGAGTAATGCCGGATTTATCCGCTCGTCTTGGGTTGACCTGTCTGGTTTCGAGCAAACGGGGGATCATGGATTCATCACCGTTTCTACATGCAAAATGTAGTGGCGTTCGACCACCGACGCCTGGCTTGTCATATTTGATTGAAGGCTCGCCGAGGAGATAGTTGAATGCTTTGTCGTTCCCGGTCGCAGCCGCTAAGCTCAAAGGCGTCCTGCGCAAATTGTCCTCTGCGTTGAAATCTATTTTGGCTGCTCGAGTAGTAGCTGCACAATGTTATGATTTCTGGACTGGATCCCCATTAAGAGTGGTCCGATACCCTCTGAATTCGGTTTGTCGATATTATCCTCGTTGAGTAATAATTTCACCGTGCTATATTGATGAGCCTGTATTGCAGACAGCAGCGGTATGTAATGCATCTCATTCTCGATATCATTCTCAACAACTGTGTTCGCTTTGTTCTGTCCAAGGATTAATTTGACTATGGATGTATCCTCGAGTTTTGCAGCCAAAGCTAACAATGATTGATCAGGCCTGACCTTCGGGAGATAATCTCTTCGTAAGGTAAGCATAGCAATGGGCAAGTTCACGTGTTCAAAGAGAGCAGTTGGCAACCTGCGGTACTATCCACATTGACGTGAAGTTTGCTTGTCTTAAGGATAACGTCATACGAAGCTTTTGGAAACTGCATGGCCTTAGAGACCTCAGATGTGGAGATCTCAGGGAGGTAAAAAGAGCCGCTACATTCCTGAAAAGGCGAGCTCCGTATCTTCTCTACTGCTATGCTGAATTCAGCAGACTCGAGGGTGCTGAGCGAGTCCCACAGACGGGCGATCTTTGTTGGGAGACAAGAGAAGAAGAGGAAGAAGTCAGTGAAAGCTGTCCTATTGCTAGCTACTGTGCCGGTTCCTCTTAAAGGAACCGGTCTTGCTTACTAACTAGCCTAGCCCTAACCCTAGTGTTGCAAAAGGACGGCCTGCAGTCAGAGCGATAGCTTTAGCGTGTTAGGGCTCTGTTTTAACTCGTTTCAGGGCCTCAGGCCCTGTTTCATCAGTTAATAGGGTGCACTTCCCACTGTAGAATTGATTCTTCACCACTGAAAAACTCCATTTTTGCACCTATTCTGAACACACTTTAAAAGCCAACACCTAGCCGTCGCGTGACTGAGTCTCGTCACGTGACAATCTTAATGCACGGCAATGTCTTTGCCTGTCCATTCGGAGCGGTCAGATTTGTTGGTGAAGAGCTTCCCAAGCGGAATTACGGTGTGTAGTTTAGGCAATCATTGCCAGTCGATACCGTTTGTAGTGTGGAACAGACTGTGAACATAGTAATCGGGGGCACCCAATTGACTGTCGGAAGCGTGCGATGAACCTTTGTACGAGTAGGTGTGAAGTGCATTCATCCAGGAGTAAGAGAAATGTAGTTGATAGTCGGCTCCGGTGCCGTTCTCGAAGAGTGGAATAGCCTCCATGGTCATTCTACTTGGCAGAGAAAGACGACCTTTTTACAATGACAACTTACCAGCAACTCACCTAACGACGCCGCCTTAAGAGGAACGGTAGAAGCCATTTTAAGTGAGCTAGGGTACGTAAGGTGTAACTTTGGGTGATGGAGGTGATCCAGGTGACCGTAGCTACGTCTTTAAATACGGCTTAACCCCCCAAGAATTTCTGTCTTGCTATACCTGTTTTTCATCCTTATAATTTCAAGAACGCCTAATCTTTAAGAACAATGGTAGACAAAGAAGAAAAAATCAAAAAAGAAGAGGCGAAAGCACTTACAAACGGACCCAAACTCTCGATCGCGCGAAGCAAAATGGTTACAAAAGTGGGGAGAACTTTAAGAAGGACTCGAAGGAAATTAAAATAAGATATAATAAGAAAACGATTATAGATTATGAGAAGATGAGAATGTAAGGGTTCACGATTGCACGGTCAGAACACGTGGATGATGAATCTGTATTTCAAGCAGGTAAAGCTGAAGAGCAGTAAGTGCTCGAAGCTTTCTATATATACCCTTCGTACAAGAGGAATAGCCAACACAGTTCCTGTCGCACGGTCTTCTTCTAATAGTTAATCAATAGTTCTATCGATAGTTCAATCAATAGTCTTGTCGATAGTTCTGAAGATCGCTCCGCTGATCTTCATCCCTTCCATCAAAGGAAGTCAGCTCCGAGTGGTGCCTTAGTCTCTGCCTAGGCCCTCAGGCCTAGGTCCTGACTACCGGGTCCAACCCGTGACAACGAGATCCAGAGCGCCACCACGTGATAAGGATCCAAGGGATCCTTTGGATCCCTGGGATCCCTCGGCGGGATCCAAGGGAGACAAAGGAGACAAGGGAGAATAAGGCATCGAAGTACTATATAAGACTTGGTCTACGACCACATAGATAGGAGCTTCGTGCTCAACTCAAATGAAGTATCTGATTACTTGGTAACAAGCTACAAACGATAAACATACTTATTGCGTTCCACGTGACTATCTCAGTACCCAGCGCTACCCAGAGAAAGCACCGTTACAGTATATATAGAAAGCTTCGAGCACTTACTGCTCTTCAGCTTTACCTTCTTGAAATACAGATTCATCATCTACGTGTTTTAACCGTGCAATCGTGAACCCTTACAATTATCAGTCTACACTTACGACCGTACTCCTATATACAGACCCTAGCTGCAGTCTTATTTGTGCCGTTACAAAGATAACACCATAGTCTTACTGTATCATACTGTGCATAGAGTAAGCTAGAAGATTCTAGAAACCGAGTGGCAATTATCAACTACTATAAAGCCACGCGCTCTCCTAGAACCCTCTATAAAATAGAGATGAAAAGAAAAAAAGATATTATATGAAGAGTGCAATACGAGGTTCATATATTAGTTCTGTGCTATAAGCTTTAGCCCTTGTCCAAACTGAAAAATTGAAACTTTCCCTGATGAATGTCCTAAAATGATAATTTCATCCCAAGTAGCTGTACATGTAGGTCGGTAATCGGGAGGCAGCCAGAGAATATTCGCGTTGCCTTCTACTACCCAGTGATCAGGTACACTTAAAATAGGTAGCAGATTGCCGTCGGGCGAGAAGGCGACTGAATTGACCGAGCTCGAGTGGCCCTCGAGCGTCTGGAGCGCCGCCCCTGTAGCAGCGTCCCAGAGCCGCACCGTTTTGTCGTCGGAGCCCGAGACGACCTGCTTGCCGTCGGGTGAGAAGGCGACTGAATTGACCSMGCTCGAGTGGCCCTCGAGCGTCTGGAGCGCCGCCCCTGTAGCAGCGTCCCA
>QYAI01000173.1:0-83501 GCA_003988855.1 Arachnopeziza araneosa
TTATAACCCGACTTTGGATGCGAACTGCGATCTTCAAATCGGCCAGGTTTTGTGTGTTTCTGAAGCGCCGATTACTTCGACTACAAAATCCTCATCTACMACTGCAACAACTACCACCATTACATCTCCAACACCTACAGCTTGTACAAAGCAGTACACCGTTCAATCCGGGGATTATTGTTATCTCATCTACACAGAATTCGGTATCAGTGAAGCTCAGCTGTACGCTTACAATCCATCTCTCGATGCCAACTGCGATCTCTCAATTGGACAAGTTCTTTGCGTCTCCGAATCTCCTGTCTCATCTTCCAGCACCACCAAAACAACCACTTCATCAATCAAGTCAAGCACGTCATCAAAACTGACTACAAGCTCAAAGACCAGCACAACTCTGAAGACTTCCACGAAGACTTCAAGCTCAGTGGGTTCCTCCACTACTTCGTCTAAGAAACCCACCACGACATCGTCGAGCTCAGTCAAATCGTCTACCACGTCAAAGATAAACACCACGACATCCACAAGCTCGAAGAAGTCTTCTTCCACATCGTCTTCCACGTCATCGAAGAAAGCTACCACCACATCGACCAGCTCAAAGAAGTCTTCTTCCACATTGTCTTCCACGTCATCGAAGAAAGCTACCACAACATCGACCAGCTCAAAGAAGTCTTCTTCCACATCGTCGAGCTCAGTCAAATCGTCTACTACGTCAAAGATAAACACCACGACATCCACAAGCTCGAAGAAGACTTCTACCACATCGTCTTCCACGTCATCGAAGAAAGCTACCACAACATCGACCAGTTCAAAGAAATCGTCCACCACTTCGTCGGTGCATTCAACTACTACCACAAAGTAGTAGATAGATCTTCTCCGGCCGGAAAGATATCAAGGCTGGCTCTCGAGAAAACTCGGGTGTTTGCGCGTGATTTAAAAGTGCCTTTGACAGAACGTTGATGGATTGACGGCTTTGCGGGTACATCTAGTTGGAGCACTGTAATAATTTGACTTCTGAGTATATGCACCTAGCTGAGTTATACATGCTATAGTTTTGGTGCTGGAAAAGTTAGTGTGCTAGATGAGAATGAATAGACAATTACACAATCTTGAAACGGCCTCACGTGCATACTTCCTGAACACATTCTTGAATTTCCTTCCTTTATACAACTTAACCCTCCTATTGATCAAAAGATGCCCCTTCTGATACTCTACTTGGTCTACCGTAAACGCAAGACCAGCGATAAACCTCTCAACCCAAGTGATGGCACCCATTGCTACCCTCTCCTCACCCAAGGCCCCTCAACCCTCGATCCAACGCCAGCTCATTCCATCTAGCGCAAATTCCAGAAAACGTACGGTGAAATTCCTGGTCTTTCTTGAACTTGAGCGTTAAGGGAAGGGACGAGTTAAAATGATGTGGTGAGTAGGGTTCCAGGGGCTTGAGGTGTGTTTTTGGGTGGGATTGGGGGAGTGCGGGATTGTGGGACTGAAATCTGGGCAGTTGGTGGATGTTGAGGTTGCATTTTGGAATTTTGGGTTTGAGCGATGTAGTTTTGGGGAAGAAATTGGAGTATGGGATGTTAATGAGGATTCAGAGAGATGTAGGTAGACGGATAATCGCCACGTAAGAAAACTACTGCATATTAAATTTAAAAAAAAACCGACAGTTAAGACAATTCTTAGTGGACAGATTATCGGAATCTCGATGAGTAAGAACTTGGACTTTGTTTTCAGTTGGGAATCCTTATCTATTTATTCTCGAAATATGTATGAGCGTAGTTCAGGAACACAAAATAGGTAGAAACCCCGTGAATCAATAAAGCCTTAAAAAAACACGACTCTCGCTGCTTTCAAACTCCCAAGTAAGTCTTTTTAGCGGACAGACTGCCTAAATCATCTTCTACCCTCATTGAAGGCCTCTCCATTGACAACTTTTCTGTCAATACGCCTACCCAACGATTCACCTAGGAGGCTTTTTGGCAATCCGGCCCTCATTTAACCACGATAACTGGCACCGCGTCCACAAGCCTGAATTGGCGTGCTCATCACCGTAGTCTTCCGCGTCACTAATCCACATATCATCCTCCATCCGCTGAAATGGGCTTTGTGGAGGGCAGAATCTACGAACGCAGTCCATCTTTTCATCAATTTGGGTCGTCTTACACCTTTCTTCGCAGTTGTAACTTTCGTCGAAACAATTCGCCACCCAGCCACGGATAACATCGAACCGGAATTTATCGTGGTTGAAATATAAATTGCGCGGCGGATAGTGGTTGGATTTGGGGCATGGGTACGCCGTAGCTGGAGTTAGCAAGACGGTGAGAATCAGGATGATAAGCGCAACATGGGGAAGAAGAGGCGCTCTGATCCAAATCTCGCCTCTTTGTCCCACAATGTATGGTCTAAATTTCCCAGACTTGATCCATTCAATCGCCAACCCTCCGGACACAAGAACCGAATTGTGCCAACACTCTAGCCAAAACATTCTCCACTACACAGTATTAGCTTTGTGTATCTTATTCACGGCCTCTAGACATGGGATCGGGTAGCGATCAACTCGAAAACTAGATCTTATTTATGTCGCATAGAGTCTGCGATGTTGAGAGGTCCACCTTTGTCGTTTTTGATCGGGGTCGGCAACGATGCTTGGCCTGAGACTGGGAGTCGCCGCAGCCGTGGTAGCAAAGCCCACAGAGCTAGATTCAGTGACCCAAGTTGAAGGAGCTGTATTGGATGGGTGCGTGGGTAGAGGTGAGCTTGTGGATGTGAAATTCTCTGACAGCCAGTGAAGATTCCGATGACTCTGTGAAGCGAAGCTGAAGAAAGAGCTGTACTCGCATCTGAATATCTCGGATTCCGGAGAAAATATCAGTTTATTATGATAGTCTGGAGACCTTTGTGAGGCTAAGAGATTCATATATTTGAAAAGACGAAAGGAGTTCTTCTGGTGTACCATGCGATTATGAAAAAGGGGCTGTGCGGCGTCTCTTATCTCGTTTAGCTCTCTGATTGGGCGTCATAGCGCTGCTGCAGTTGATTTTTTTCTTAGGCAGCAGGGCCTTGTGCGGCTGAGACTTGCTAACACCTCCAGCAGCTGTCGCAGCTGTCGCAACTATCGTCATTACCAACGTCCTTTCTTGCTTCGAGGACTGAAAATTGCATATTCCAAGATCCATGGGCTTTAACAGGAAGCTGTGGTTGATTGTGGTTATCTACGACCCTACAACCAGACGGGCAGTGACTCTATTGCACCACGACCTCTCGGCCTGACCAAGTTGAGCTACTGCCTAAGGTAAACCACGTCTACAATAATGGATCCATGGTCAATTTTGGGTATCGCCGCGAGCATCGTACAAATAGTCGACGTTGGATATGAGTTGTTGTCCGGAGCCAAGGAGGTGTACAGCTCTGGTGAGGGTATGAAGCAACAGACTACCGAGCTAAGGGATCTTGCCAAAGACATCCAAAGACAGAACGATCACTTTCTCGACTCTGGATTGCTTTCAAGAGATGAGAAGGCACTCAAAAACCTTACAGAATCAAGCTTGGATATTGCGCAAAAGCTCGATACTAAGTTGGCAAAGCTAGCAATTCAAGATGACACCAAATTTCGCCGGCTACAGAGCGCCAAGGTGTCAATTAAGGCTATGATTTTGCAAAAAGATCTGGACGAATTGAAAAACCGCCTCCTTGATCTTCAAAATCATGTGCAGCAGCGACTCAGCGCTATTCTTCAAGCGTATATACCATGCTTGTTTTAACCTCTCACTCTTACTAACCTTGATCAGGCAACAAAACTCAAATCTCGGCTCTACCATCCGTCAACTCCAAAGAGAAAACAAAGAATTCGGGATATCAACTCACAAAGCATTCACACGGGCCTTTAATGAAATGCAGCAGCTGGCTAGCATTCAGCAAAACCAAATCCAGGACCGTCACGAATTTCTGACGAATCTATCTTCTCAAATAATTTTGACTATTAAAGGAGGTCAAGCGGCTGTTAAAAACCAACAGATCATTGGAAGTCTTTGGTTCGATGTCCTCAAAGAAAGAGAAGACGGCATCGAAAAGGCATACGATGACACTTTGGGCTGGCTTTTCGACCCCAATATCACCAGCTTTTGCACTTGGCTTCATCATGGGAATGGAATATATTGGATCAATGGCTTGGTGAGTTTTTCTGCGTCAAGAGTATTGTCACTCGGTTTCACTGACTTTATCAAGGCTGGCAGTGGGAAATCCACACTTATGAAATTTGCGTCTCGCGAGAAACGAACAATTGCGTTACTGAAAAAATGGTCAAATGGTCGAAAACTCCACGTTGCAAACTTCTTTTTCTGGAACTCCGGCTTTGAAATGCAAAAATCACAGCGGGGCTTACTCCAAAGTCTGTTATGTCAGATATTCCGATCGGACCCGGATTTAGTCTCTGCCATATGCCCTGACCACCACCCCAATGAGCCTTGGAGCACACATGAGCTTAAAGAGGCATGCGAGAAGCTTTGCCAGCATGCATCAGCAACATCCGCATTTTGTTTCTTTGTTGACGGGCTCGATGAATACAACGGAGAAGAAACTGAGATTATTGATGCCCTTAAGAATCTTTCTCAAGTTGCAAACGTGAAAATTTGCGCATCTAGCCGCCCTTGGACTGCTTTTGAAAGGGCCTTTTCGAATCCAGAAAAGACATTAGTTGTCGAGGAACGAACTATGCCTGACATGAAACGATACGTTCGAGGGCTGCTCGAAGAAAATCCTGAGTTTGCAGAGCTTTCTCAAACAGAACCTCGTTGTCTCGAGTTTGTCCCCGAAATCGCTCGTCGTGCTAAAGGGGTATGGCTCTGGGTCTATCTCGTTGTGAAGGATCTCACGAGAGATATCGAAGGAAAAGAAGACTACGAATTTCTGAAAAAAAGACTGGATAGTATCCCTCCAAGGCTCGAAGCATACTTCGAAGATATCATCAATCGCGTCGATCCAATTTATAGGGACGAGACAGCTCAGATTTTTCTTCTAGCGACTGAAGCGGTTCAACCTCTCCCGCTATTGGCACTGTTCTTTCTAGAGATGGAGAGGCGGGATGCAAATTATGCATTCAAAATTGACCTTGAGAACTTTCAGGCTCTTGGTTTGCAACACATCCATGAAACCAGGAGAGTCAGACTCAAAAGTCGATGTAGAGACCTTCTCAAGGCTCGGCGAGTAGACAGGTTTAAGGACCATGTTGAGCGCGATTTCTTCTCATTCCGAATAGAATATCTTCATCGAACTGTTAAAGATTTTTTGCTGAATAATCACCAAAAAAGGCTGTTGGAAGCAGCACCAAAAGATTTCGATGCCAAAGTGTCCCTATGTCGCGCCATGCTATCCATGCTGCGATTGATAGTGCAATCAATCCTTACGAAGAGAGAGGCAAAGTGGGCATCTTTCCATCAGCCAAAGGCATATCATATATTATCTGTTATTTACGAGTTTTTCTACTACGCCTTCCAATTGCAGTTGTCAGGAAAGGGGCAATCTCAATTTAGAGCCATTGATATGGTGAAGAGAATCCCAGAATGTTTATTTATAGAGGGGATAGATCCTTGGGGAGCTATTAGTGTTCCTAAAAGCGCTAATAACTACTTGTCACTTCTTGTTGACCTTGGTTTAGATCAGTACGTTTTCACCATTTTGGATAAGCGCCAGGCTTCACTTAAGCTCGAGGGACAGATACTGCTGTGCAAGGCTCTGACGCGAGGGGTGTTTTTCCAGGATTTTGAATACGATTTAAATGTCGAGGATATGGGAACGCAGACCGGTTTGCCTCGATATGTGTTTGATCATGCCGGGCCCAGTCTGGATCTTATCGAGTACTTGCTTAGAAAAGGCGCGAATTATGGTGGAAGTAGGATATCAGCATTCTCACTCTTTATTGGGAGCTGCTTATACTTAAAAACAAGGGGCGAAATAGTAGATTTTGAATTATGGGTCAAAGTGTCGAAGCTTCTGCTTCGGTATGGAGCTCGGTTGGATGAGAAGGATTACCGCGAAGACGATGCGACAAATGGGGCTCTGGATGAGCTCCAGTCTTCTATTTGGTTAACGTTATACGGAAAATCTAAGCCGCCAAAAAATGTCAGAGGATTAATGTCCAATCTGTTCTCTGAAGAGGACATGGAAGAATTGGAAAGAGTCGCCCAGGTCTATGCAAAGACCGGATGGTCCCTCCGGTCCCTTCTGCCGCAATGGTTGACATGATCTGTAGCTAGATGAGGACTATCCTTCAGGCCTACTTTTTGCCTCTTTTAGAAAATCTCCAGTGTAGTGTCAATTAAAGCTCGACTCCTTTGCGAGCACTATCGAACTTACGATCTAGTTTGATAATAAATGTTGACACAGGCAATTGGTCTATTATGATTTTATGTCCTTGTGTACACTGAATTGCAGCTGTCGAATGATATTGAGCTCTTCATATTATTCTCATTATAGATAGCCGGACAACACAAAAGACTTTGATAAGTCATCACCTATAAGGGTTGGAAGCGTGACATCACGTGTTGTTATGATTAGGGGAGGTACCCCCACATTCGCTTCCCGGCTATTGGCTTACATGCACCTGGAGATAAGGCAATGATGTGTTGTCTTGTTGGTTTTATTACGACGTTTCCCAGACCAAAGGCTCCACCACTTCCCGAGCAAGCTTTGAGACTTGTACTTGAGCCACTTTCATCTATAAGTCCTTGCCAACTTGACCAGTTACAGGTATTGCTAACAATGGCTTCACATAACGTCGATGTTCATGGGGCAGGGGGGGATGAAGTCGAAAGAGGGGAAGATGGTCAGAGCGACCAAAACAGCAGCTCCGGTATCCACAGTCTCCGTGTATGTTTTCCCAGTCCTGGAAAGTAGATTGTGGGCATTGACTTTGGAATAGGTTGATACAGATGCTGATTCGGCGCTTGGAGATATTCAAAGTGTTATGTGAGAATCACAATGGATAAATTCATAGAGAGCAAGTTTAATGATATATTATTAATAATTATCAGGTCATCTTCAATGTCCGTCCGATCGAGTATCTTTGAAAATGTGGAAGAGAATGGCAGAACGTACCACAAGTTTGTTCTCATTTTTTTTTTACATCTACATTATTCTCATTGTTTGAATGATAAACTGAAAAATGATTTAACAGATATAAACAAGGGAGTAGGGACTACTCATAATACTAAAGTCTAGAATGCTGACCACAGTAGGCTATCTTCTTCCCAACGACGAGAAAGAGCAATCCCGTCTCGGTACGGCCCCCTGTAACGTGCCAAGAAGAAAGCTCATCTATAGATCTTCAACATCACCTCTGTAAACTTACACTTCGAGGGAAATCCCACCTTGCGCCTTTGAAATCCGATATCCACAATGTGCTAGATTTTGGCACGGGAACTGGAATCTGGGCCGTTGAGTTTGCAGATGAATTTCCATCAGCGAACGTCTTGGGAACGGATTTAAGTCCCATCCAACCGCTCTTGTTAGTTCGGTCTCAATGCTTAACAACGCAATATGACTGACTTAACAGCGTCCCCCCAAATTGTCGCTTTGAAGTCTCAGACGCCGAAGACCCATGGGAATATGCCGAGAAATTCGACTACATCCACGGCCGCCTCCTCGCCGTCTGCTTCAAAGACCCCAAAGCCGTCTTTCAACACGCATTCAACTCTCTTGCACCAGGCGGTTATTTCGAGATGTTCGATTTCAACGCCAAATTCGAAACGCTCGACGAATCCGCTGCTGGCACCGAGCTCCAACGCTTCTCCGACCTGATGATCGACGGCGCAATGAAACTCGGTCGCGATTTCACCCACGCTCCCAAGTACAAGCAGTATTTTGAGGAGATTGGTTTCGCGGACGTGACGGAGACCAAGTTTCAGTGGCCGTTCAACACGTGGCCGAGGGGCGAGTATTATAAGAGTCTTGGGAAGTGGTATAATGAGGATCTGCACCAGGGATTGGAGGGTATGACAATGGCGACGTTGACGAGGGCGCATGGGTGGACGAAAGAGCAGGTTTTGGAGTTTTTGGTGGGGGTGAGGAGGGGTTTGGATGATAAGACTATCCATGCTTATTTGCCGCTGTGAGTTGATGTCGCCTGAGAGTATATGGGCTAATCAGAATAGGTATGTCGTTTATGGCAGGAAGCCTGAATAAGGGAAAATTGTAGCTATACAGAGGGCAAAAGTACTTGAGATAAATAATGAGATTTACTTTTATGTTATGGCGTTATTATCTCAATTACATACAGTGTGCTACTTTGACATTACATCCTCTATTCACGCAGAAATGGCTGCCGATATCGTCAGCTCAATCTCTATTTAGTATGGCTTTTCAATCTCAGACTATGCCACGGACCAGTGAAGTTACAGCCTTGCCACTATCCAGAAGCAATAGGTACTTTCGAGGTTGATGAGTCTCCCATTTTCAAAACCCACTTCCCATCCCATCCATCTCTTACTCTGATCTCTACTTCGATATCCTTCTTCGGTGGTAATATAACCACAAAATCTCCAAACTTCGGTTCAGGTCTCTCCCACTTTCCACCAACAGGTTCTAGCTCAACCCTTAGAAACAACAACGCCGCCATTGCTAGAACCTCAGTGGAAGCGAATTGCCTCGCAGGACAGAGGTGAGGTGCTGCTCCCCACGCGAGAAACGCGTTCGATGGCAGAGATGAAGATAATGATGTACCGTCACTTTTGACGAACCGGTGGGGATTGAAGCTATCCGCATCTGCGCCCCATAGTTTCGGGTCGTGGTGGATAGGCGCATTCGGGATCTGTACTATATTGCCTTTTTTGAGATGGTAGGTATCCAGTATAGTGTCTTTGAGTACTTTGCGGATATTTGCATGGACCGCCAACGTGCGTTGGGTCTCCTCAAAGGTGGAAAGGAGGAGGGGACATTTGGTCTTGATGGCGGCGATATCGAGTTCAAATTCAGAATCCCCCTCATACCGAGTGACTGCGAACTCTTCAAGTTCGGCGCGGAGTTCCTGGAGAAGTTCTGGTCGTGAGAAGACGTCAAAGAGGGTCCAGAATGCTGTAGGAGCAGTGTTTGAGAGAAGGGCTATATTGAAATTGACTGTCAAGCGGGCGATATCATCTGGCGAGACGCCGTATTCCGCCATTACTCTCACTCGAACTTTGTTCACTTCAGCCGCATCTGTATAATCACCATTCAAGTACTTTATGAAACCGCTGACCAGATCTTGTCTGGCTTTTACTGCTCGAGGAACAAATACGCCTAGCCCGATGAGCAACGTGGGTATGCCGGCATTCCAATCCCTAAATGGTTCAGATTTGATTCCGAGTGGGTTTTATGGCTTACCAAAAAGCTTCTTCAATCTTCTCGTCCAGGAAAGGGTTGGAACTACCCCAAACTCCCTGAGTTGCTGCTAGGGTGACGATATGCTTTGACCATTTATAAAAAGGGACCCGAATAGGCTTCTTGTTGGAGTCTGCCAGCAGATTATCGAGGGACTCTTTCAAGCTTATCACCGTTCTCAAATTTTGATCATCAAGATGAGGTCCAGGAGCTAGTGATGCTCTCGTTTCCCTATCAAGATCTCGCATATAATCCGGGTTCGTGTACAAGTTAACTGCATACTCTGAACAGTTGATAAAAGCCTTGGCTGCGGTTTGTTGAAACGGTGTGAAGGATAAGGTCTTGGAGAACCGTTGCACAAGGGGTATGAGTCGCCGAGAATTGACAATGTAAAGCTTGAAATTGAAGATTCCGATGGTGTAGACTTCGTCGTGCTGTTGGCGGCTGATGGTATCTTAGCACAGATGGAAAATTAGGGGGTGAAATTACCTCACTAGAGTATAGTGTGAAGTTCCGTGTTTTATGAGCCCTAGGAGATGTCCTACAAGAGGAATTCGAGATGTTGCGCGAGGAGGCTCGGAAGGATTATCCCAAAGCGAGAAGAGCCAGTCTGAAAGATAACAGACTGTTATCATGGCGACAGAAACGTATGCGAGTGTGGCTAACATGATTTTGCTTTGATAGAAGTTATTCAGATAAGACACAAGTAGAGCAAGGAGAGAATGATGCTTGTTTCTTTCAACGATAGCGGGGGAGGCAGGGGACGCTGATGTGGAATCAAAACTACGTACGATAACGAGGGGTTTGGTTAGTGCTGATATGCATGTAGGCGTAATGACGGCAAATGAGTGGTGGTGCGATACGGGCATGCTCAAGGCTGCCGACACATGCTCAGGATTACACCGCCAGTTATACAAGCGCCTGATCCGCTCAATCATCTCAGTCCTTCAAGCTATTATGCTTAAATTAAAAAGCAGGTACAAATTGGTGAAATTTCATATAGATCCTCTAAATTGGGAGCCGAAGACTTACAGTCCTTGATATCGTTCACTACTCCACCTTTTAAGTAAGTTAAGGGAACCCCTCAGCGTGACATACCGCGAGTTGTCCTGCTCAGAGCGCGAAGTCCTCGATCCGAGCAACGGGTAGAAAAAATGAGATATTCGCACCGCTATAAGAATTGGTTGTGTTGGGTTTCTATTAAATGCTGCCTTATGTTGTTGCCGCTGGAAAGCTACCTAGAGTATGCGCTCCATAGAGTATAGAAGCTAGAATGAAATGATTAAGTAGTACGTAGGCTTGACGGTAAATCATCTTTTTTAATAATAAAAATCCCTCGGTGGTAATATTTTTTAAGCCAGTAATTCTCAACATAGACTGAGAAAAGAAGACCGCAGGTGACGCCTGATTGGGGCTGTGCAATTGAGGCGCACGAGATAGCAATAGAACCCTGCTGAAACCCCAGCCTCGTCTCCTTCTCAACTTCTTCGAAATGCACACAAAGACTCTGTTCTTCCCTGAGTTCAATGGCAGATCTCTTAGCCATCAATGGCGGGGTTGCGTCTGTCGCAAGCATCGTGGAAATACTAGACAAAATAGTCAGCGCACTGTACACGCTTCACAGTACCTGGAAAGAAGCCGATTTCAAGTTCACCGATCTCATCGCGCAGCTCGCCGCTCTCAAAACCGCATTAAGCAAAATCCGAGAATGGATGGATGGCGAAATGGCAGAGCCGCATCCTCAACTAGTCTCGGACTTAGATGTTTTGATGACTTGTTGTAAGGTGCTGGTTTGTAGGATGGATTCTGAAGTAGAGGATCTTCAGTGGAATAGTAGGACGAGCCTTGATGCTCAGAGCAAGATTGAAATAGTGCTTAATAATGGAACTTGGGAGGAGTTGCAGAAGATGGTTGACCGCCAGACAAGTGCTTTGAGTCTTCTCTTTACGGTCTGCAACTGGTCAGTAGAGAAAGTTCTAAACTATTGTACAAAAAACTGACGCCAGTACAGCAAGTCTCTCTCTGAACAAAAATATATTCTTGAGAAAACATCTACGCGCAAGATTTTAAAACAAATCAAGCATGACAATTCACTGCTCTATGCTCTACAGGATTCTTCTTCAATCTACACCTGGTGCACAGATAACCTATCCAAGATCCTCAAGGTATTTGAGTTTGACTACGGAGGGTTTATCTCAAATTCTTATGAGAAGTTCATTCGAGGTCCCTTGAAGGACAACATTGAACACATGTGCCGAGGACAACAGCGGCCGTATGCCATAGCCACACCGGAAGAAATAAAAAGAAATAAGCTCATTGAGCGCGAACTCGAGGAGCATGCCAACAGTCTGAGAAGAGAATGCAAAGCCCTTCTATTAGGAGACCGGGATTTTGCGCAGGCTTTCATCAAGAATATGAAAATTGCACATTCGGGTGGTTTCACCTATGAAGAACGGGAGGGTTATCGAGACCTAGTGATCAACCACGTTATAAGTGCGATGGAGAATATGGTCTGGTGGCTAAATAATGGAGATAATAACTGGGACAATACCACTAAGATGAATGCCAAAGTTCTCGCCCAGGAGTTGGAGAAGATAAAATCAGGTAACGGAAAGTTTACCACTGAGTGTGTGAACGCAGTCCAAAATTTATGGAAAGATAAACAATTCTTAGACAGACTATCAAATGATGAGGTTGATATATCAAGGTCTGGCCAATAGTAAGTCTAATCAATGCTGTTAAAATATGATATCATACTGATCGCTGAACGAATAGTTTTGTCGAGGAAATCCAAAGAGTTGCCCAGAATGACTACCTCCCAACTGACATCGACATAGTCAAACTTGGAAGGGTAACACTAGCGAGAGGAGCCATTCAAGAAGATAAATTTGTAATGGGATCGATTTCTCTCCTCATGTTCGATATCAGTACACAACTCTCAGATAGGAGAAGATGGCTCTTCAGCTTAGAGAGCTCTACCAACGTCGTATTTTTCGTGGACCTCAGCCTGTACAACGAGATTTTTGATGAGGTAGATGAGAACAAGACAATGACGAGTCTTGTTGTCTTTGATTCCGTGGTCAATTCTCAGTGGTTCTCCCATGCATCCATAATCCTCCTGTTTTGCAATCTTGAGCACTTTCAAGAGAAGTTGAGAAGCAAACCGCTAGGTAATTATTACCCTGATTACACTGGTGGAAATGATGTAGACACAGCTTCTAAATATCTCCTCTCGCGGTTCCTTCAAGTCAATCGGGCACACTTGACTATTTATTCGCATTTTTGCGAGACTTTTGAGAGCACCGATAAGCTCGTCTGGGCAGCGGCGGAAGAAATTATTTCACAGAGAGCCAAGAAAGGTCATTAGTACCAGGATTTTCTCGACTAAATTTGTAAATAGAGCAACAGCTAGATTAATCAATATCCCTTGCTCGCTAACCACGTATGAACGGTCTCAAATTGAGCTTGCGAACCGTAATGAAGCTGAGAACAATGTCCAGTTTCGGCAGGAGTGCTATAATCAAACGAAACAGCCACAGGGTATAGCGTGTGGGTTTGTGCAACAATTCCACCACTTCCACTACCGCAATTCCCCTGTCCAGCCAAAGTTCCTAGACCGAATGAATCAGGCGAGCAGAAGATGGCGTCATTTTCTCCCGTCAATACAAAAACAGGACCTGTATATTCATTGGCTACACCTCCGGTCAAGTAAGCTGAGATAAATTCTCCCAGTGTCGCCGTACCGCGAGTGGCCCAGTTTAGAGCAAGAAGCGCTGGATCCGAGTAACTCGTGAAGAAAAGCGAGTTTGCACCGCTTTGAGAACTGGCTGCAAAATAGGAAGCTTCAAGCCCCCCAAAACGTTGTGGTAGTATGACAGCAGCTGGTAGGAAGAGTCCAGAGATGAAGGTGCTGATTAGAGATGGAATGAGCTTGGAAGAGAATCCAGTGAGGACATAAGTATCGATATCTTCTGGGTAGTCAATTGAATGGGCGCTTCCAATCAGAGATCCATATGAATGACCGACGTAGATGACCTTTGTGAAAGCTCGGTTGCCAATTCCTCCTGCCCGGAGAGCAGCCGTAAGAGCGTGAGTGACTTCAACCTGAGCTGGAAGTTGAACGATTTCTATTCCGTCTGGGTGGTCGGAGGCGCCATTGCCGAGGCGGTCAATGGAGAGGGTTGGATAGCCTTGCTTGGAGGCGTACGCTATCCACGAGTAGGTATCGCCATCAAATCCTGCGCCGGGAGCGCCAAGCCCTGACCAACTAACCGAAAGTTATTGAAGACCAATAAAGGGAAATGAATGATTGATCTTTTAGGACGCCTTACTAATCTCGAGAATATGTTATGCCATGCACAAGTAGTTGAATCGTGCTATGACGCGATGTGATTTGTACTTCAGGCTCACAGTATCTTCCGGCAATATTATATGAACCGCTGATGACATTGGGTTCGAGATCCAAAACCGAAAAGCCAATGCCATCGAGAAAGGTCTGAAGGTTGGTAGCCGTCAAGGTCGTAGGTAAAGCGACTGTATCAGTCAGTATGCGACGATTTTGAAAGATTTGACGATGCACGAACGATTTTTGGCTGTAACACTGACTGGTATGACAATATCATTACATATTGGCTCCCCGTGGCTAAGTGCAGCGAAAGCTAAGACAGCCAAGAAAAAATTCATTTTTAATCGACTGGTATGAGACAATCGTAATGAAGATGAAGTGGGATTTACCCTTCACAGTCTTCTGGGGAACTAAACTGTCTAAATAAGAACAGAAAATAGCAAAAGAGGGGAAAGTCGTACTGATCAGCATGCAGCGGCCAGCTTGGTGGAGATTAGGTTCTCCAGTCGGACATTTTATGCCAATGACCAAGCAGATTTTTGAAAAGTTGATCTGAAATGCAACCCGACACGTCAGAGACGCATGACTCTAAAGCTGTACTTCGGAGTTTGTGCGACTTGCAAGATAAAATGATCAAATTCAATAGTATCCTGATCGTGACTCGTGTCCAAGACTAGTTAGCATAAATGCGAGAAGAAGTTTCTTGTGATTTTGCTACCCTACCCTTTCACATGTACTTTATTTTGCTAGAAGCTCTTAAGCTGACAGAGCCAGCGACCTTTTTGCAATTCGATTCGAGGTATATCACGAGGAGGACGTCAAAAAGAAGGTATTTGATGACCAAGCATTTGTTCGGAGCACGTGCTAATCGTATTCGCACTTCAAGTCTCGGACTCGTTTAAACGGTTCTCTTATCTCTCGCCGGCGGCGACGGCCATTATTAAGAATCCAAGACAAAATCCCGTGGCCCGTAGGCCCAATCTCTTCTCACCGGTACTTTGTATAAACACAGGATGTAGAACAAGCGAGACAGTGGAATTTTGAACTCGTGTTGCGCATTTGCTTGTTTCACTCTTGAGCAGGATTTTGCTGTATTTTCAAGATGGATGAGACCAGTCCTCTCCTGGGCGAGAGCCAGCCACATGCTGTCAAGCATGAGCAACTTACTTATGGCTCTGAATTGTTGAAGCTGGCGAGGAATATGTTTCCAATTGCCATCTCTTTCGGGTTGCAGAATATAGTCCAGGCTTTCAGTGTCTTGACTGTTGGTCATTTGGGAACTCTCGAGTAAGATACCCCGCAATAGGATACCTTTGGAAGCTTTGCAATGAGATCACTTGTATACCTCAAGAGAGCCAATGTTGACATGATACTCTAGGCTCGGCGCTGCATCATATGGCTATATGTTTGCGACCTGTACTGGATCCATGTTAGCCATTGGCGGTACAACAGCATTGGATACCCTCTGTTCTCAAGCATACAGTGAATCCAAAGCCTCCGGAAACTCTCACATACTTGGAGTATATCTCCAAAGAGGCACCATGATTCTCGTCCTCATGTTTTTGTGCATAATCGCGCCAATTTGGTGGGTCTCTGCTGATTTGTTCATCGCTCTCGGTCAAGAGGAAGAATTCGCCGTTACGACAGCGATTTTCCTAAGAATTCTGACTCCCGGTGGACTATTCCAAATTGTAGCAGAATGTCTGAAGAAATTCCTTCAAGTTCAAGGCGAGAGTGATGCTGTCGGATGGAATATTGCGCTGGCTGCAGGAATTGGATGTGCTGCCAACTACATTCTTGTTCATCTACTTGGCCTGGGTTTGTGGGGTGCACCTATCGCACATACGGTGTACCATCTCTCCACTGTTGTGTTCCTCCTGACATATACTCTCATGAGTGAGAATGCCAGACAGGGTTGGGGAGGATTCTCAAAAGAGTCGCTCAACCGGTGGGGAGAATTTACAGCCTTGGCTTTGTCTGGCATTCTGACAACCGCTGCAGAAGCATGGAAGTAAGAGAAATCGCCACCTAGTCATGTTTATTTTCTGACATACAATAGCTTTGAAACTATCGCCATGATGGCCGCAACACTAGATACAACATCGATTGGAGCACAAGGAGTAAGTCCCTTTTTTCAAATGTGATGAGAGATGTTAATTCTCCTTAGATCATCATGTCCTCAGACTTGATCTTCATGACCGGTCCACTTGGCGTAGGTGTGGCAGCAAGTCACCGAATTGGATATCTCATCGGAAGTGGGGACGCCAAAGGTGCCAAATTCGTAGCACGGATTCCATACATCTTATCATTCATCGTCGGTTCCATAGAACTTGTCATCATTATGACGGTCAAGAACTTTTACGGATACATCTTCACCGACTCTCGAGCTGTTATCAAGCTTACCGCCCATGTCCTTCCGGTAATCGCCTTTTTCCAAATCTCTGACCTCATCAACGGAGGTGCCGCTGGTATCCTTCGTGGTGTTGCAAAAACTCATCTCGCTGGAATTAGTAACTTGGTTGCTTATTATGGAATTGGAATCACATCTTCGTACTATCTATGTTTCACTCGTGGTATGGGCCTTCTTGGACTTTGGATAGGTGTCACAATAGGCAGCGTCGGATTAGTGACTATTCAAACCCTTTGGATTCTACTAGTCAACTGGGAGAAAGAAACCGAGAAGGCAGCGAGGCGACTGAAAGGCGCGATTGTGGCTTCTCATTAATTTGGCAATGATAAACTGGCTGTGGTATTGCATTCTCTACTTATATTCCAAGTACAATTGTCATCATATTGCAAATGCTAAGGGCAGTCTAGTAGAATATGTAATTGCAAAAGTTTAGGGAGGTTAGCTTGATCGTTGAGAATACAATGAAGGCAACTTCGACTTCTATCTTCGTGAGTTCTTTTGCAACTGGACAATGAAACATGGTCGAGTGTTTGCTATTTTTACATTTCAAACGAGAAGAAGACAGAAAAGAGTCAAACAATAAACAATATTCATGACGCCTACAAACTTAGGCAGGGATCCATTGAAAGTCAGACGGAGGAAAGTTCTTCATCACCCACGTGACCACCCCACTTCAACCCCCCCTTCACACTCGTTCCTGACCGACATCTCAAAACAAACATCAACATGTCTACAGAATCATCCGAAGCACCGATTCTCGTTTCCGTTGACCTCCAACAAGGCATGGTGGAAGGTGCCACCGAATGGGGTCCCCGATCCACGCCCGACCTTGAAAAGAACGTCGCCTACATCCTCTCCTACTGGCGCTCCCAATCATGGCCCATCATCCACATTCAGCACGACGACAAAGACGACCCGGAGAATCCCATCTCGGCAAAATTTCCCGTGACGTACGCCATCCATCCAATTGCTAAGCCTTTGGCGGGAGAACCGGTGTATGTCAAGCATACGGGGAGCGCGTTTGTGGGGACGCCGTTGAAGGACGAGCTGGAGAAGATTGGGGGTCGGGATGGGACAGAGGGGTTGAAGAGGAAGGTGGTTTTGATAGGTATGGATGGTGGACAGTGCATCAATAGCACCGCTAGGCATGGTGCCGATTTGGGCTTTAAGATTGTGGCTGTCGGTGATGCATGTGGGACTTATGGAACGAGGGAGTGGGATGGGAGTGGGAAGAGCTGGAATGAGAGGGTCGAAGTTCCTTCTGAATTGACGCATAGGATTTCTATGGCGATGATAGAGGGATATGGTAAAGTTGTCACTACCGAGGGGTTGATGAAGGGGCTTGAGGGCTAAAAATTTTAGTGGGCTTTCGTTCTGACATCGTCTTTCAAACTCTCTCAATCTTCCTGTAAACTAGAATCGGTACTGATAAATTTACTCCACTTAGAGCAAACAATTATCAAGTGAAACTCCCCTTTTGTCGAAAATCCGGCGCAAGAGTTGTAGTGATGAGCCACGACCTGGATTAAGCAAGTGAGCGTTCATATATAGTCGGGTGTCACGTACAGTGTATCGAAGCATGAAAATGATTCATATTCTGTACGAGAACAACAGCACGGTATAAGCCTTCTACTGCGAAGTAGGATGTATGAGCCATGCTAAATGACGCGATGGTGTCGCTGATCAGAGTCGGACTTGGGAAACTTCCTCCTTCAAGTACGAAGCTTGATCCATTATGATTTATTGAGGTGGCATTGAAACGAGCAGAGTCATTTTGGTTCGTACTATCAAGTTCGATAAGTGCGATTGCGTCACAGTTGATGGCAAAGTATCTACTGATGGTGTTGAAGGAAAGATTTCCCACAGGAGGGATACCTATGACGGGAATACCTAGCATAGATGTGTAAGAAATCTCCCGATGATAGTCGATTGTAGTCCAAGAATCGTTCCCAATATTAAGAGGCGCTAGCATTGAATCTAGACTTGGTATTCTCACATTCCTAAATAGATCTAGACTCGAGTATTGCTGCATTCGAGAGGTTGTGAGGGCAGTCATATAGATTGAAGCATATGAAGGCCAGGAGATAAGTGCCGCGGTCTCGGTCCTCATTGCCGTATAGAGGATGCAGCTATGGGCAAGTATCGAATAGTAGCGTTGGCTGAAGCTTGTCTTGAGGTAACCTGGAGAAGACGGAGTGCTGACTGGCCTCCAAGTGGCGAAAGTGCCTAGAGTAAAATCATTAGAAACCCGAGAAGATATTGACCTTGTAAAGCTATTTGTCTCTCAAGAGTTAAGAATAGCGACTGAGATCCGATAAACCGTTCTAGGATCTAGTCATATCAGCACATGCTCGAGAAGCGAGAGTAACGTATGGTTAGTCTGAGAACTATACCCCTAGTTTGATCCCCCGTTCAGCTCCAAACAAGCCCAAAACTCCGAAGAACTCAAGATGAAAGTTTACTTGAAATTGAGCACCGCCTGTGGCATCCCTGTTATTAGCCGAAACTAAATCATAGTGGAGGCTGAGGGAGGGGTTGGGGATTACCCACTTAGGGTCAGATGGACTCGTATGGCTAAAAGCCGTTGTCTTCAAATACTGGTCATTACTGGACTCACTGGAACTCCAGTTGTTTTACATGCATTGGCAACTACGAGGTAGTCGCTGATCGCTTATAGGATATCATTGGAGAGGTCATGTCCAGGTGGATGTAGCCGCACCGCCGAGTTCGGATACGGTTGTAACACTGCTTTGTAGATTATCAGCTTCCATTTTGGATGTATATTGAGAAAAATTGTAAAGTGGCCTGGGAGAGAATTCTGACAAGTTCGACACACTAAGGGGTTGAACGAGGAATCATGAGGTAGAGCAAAATTATACCTCACTGACTATCGTAGTGTGGACAACGACGAGACCCTTCTGGAGGGGATTTTTTTAACAGGGCCTCACGTAATATCGAAGTAAGTCTTAGGAAGGCTGAAATTGATGGTTCTCGATTGAGCACATATACTAGAACTACGGAGAGAAGTTAAGGAGGTACCTGCAAATGCTGGTCATCTGTAGAAGGAGCAGCTCGAAGCTGTTTCGCAATGTCAGGAACTCCCTTGGTGCAATAATCCAACCCATTCTCGTCCATACAATTGGAGTGAATCTTCTCAAATTCAAAGAACAGTCTGATTGCCGAAGATCGTTTTCTGTCTTTGCCGACAATAATGAGCATCTCAGATTCAATGATTGCAAGGACGTCATGAACGAATTGTGGGCAGGAGGGATGGCCGTCTAGCTTGTCGAACCACTGATAAACAAACCGATCAGCCTTGCGGTCTTTCTAGCTTAGCTGTATAAGAATTGTGACTGACCTTCGTGACTTCGGGCTTGACCCGTGCAGCGAATTGTTCATAATCATCATCGACCTCTTTAATGTCGAACAATGTATAAGCATAGAATGGTTGGCCGTATTTACTATACCGAGTGGTTTCCTTTGGCTCAAGAAGTTGCTCAAACTCCAGTAACAAGTCTAGCCCTCCCAATAGCCAAGTCAGCATTTCAAGAAAGAGACATCCCAAGGCCCATATGTCTATATCCTGCTTCGCTGCTCTAGAATTCCTCATCACCATTTCAGGTGCCTCGTAAAGCCCTTTAGACATTGACTCATCGTATGGAATTTTGGACCGACTTCCATGAAACTTGAAGGTGGATAAGCCGGTGTAGCCAATCACTAAAATTCCTTTTTGATTCCCTGGTGAGCGAAACCAGAGAACTTTAGTGGGCTTGATATTGCCATGAATTGAGCCCATCTGTGAGCCCGTGTATGAAGGCGAACTGATCCCTATTTTGCGACTGTGTATCACGTCAATTGCAGCCGTGATACCTTGGAACTGCTGAGACATCCACCGAACTGTGTCGACATCCATCTTTGGCGCTGGCTCGACTTTATCCCAGTAATACTCAAGATTGCACTCGGCAAGTGGGAAAAGTGAGTAGAAATATCCTCTTCGGGTAAATGTTGCTAATAGCGGTACGAGGTGTTCGTGAACGAGGCCGTTGAAGATCTCCAGGTGTTCCCTTGCTTGTTGCAAAACCACATGGTCCGAAGAGACTCTCTCCGGAAGCTTCTTCAAGGCAAATTGGTTGTCATTCAGACTAATCTAATCAAGCGACTCTGATAAGCCTTGCAAAGAACCTCTCAAATTTGTAACATTGCATGCAGAAGATTTCTACTTACTGAGGTAAACACATCTTGAAAGCCATGGCTTAGAGGATCAATCTTGATAGTTTCAACAGCGAATGACTGGTCGGTTGATTTGAGATAATTTCCCGGAACCCATGGCAGAATTGTGTTGTAATCGAAGCTGTAGTGTTTAGCTTTCTTGCCAAGTTCGAGATCGAGATCAAAGTAGGGAACCATGACCTCCCACTGCCCAGTTCTGAAGTGCTGTTTCTCGATTTGAGTCCAGAGAGTAAAGGGATACGAGGTTTTGTCTTCGAGCCATTTTCTGCTCGAGCTGACCGGAAGGTGTTCATCCGAGAACTCATGTTTGATGAAGTTGCCAATCTCCTGGCCTTTGCCTATCAAAATCAGGAGTACAAAAATCCTCAAATACTCCTTGGTCTCTGAACCGCTAGTCTGATCCTTCCTCATCAAGATATAGTCAATATATTCGTGCCCATTGGCTGGTAAGCTGGAGTAGGTATTCAACTCAGCTAAAACTCGGTCTCTGGTTAAGAGGCGCCGCAGGAGTTTGATGGGCCAGAACCGGCGACGGTCATGAGACTCAGTGCTATTAATATCAAGTAAATCGAACAGGGTTTGCTCCTCCTCGTCTACGGATGATAGCTCAACTAAATCTCCTTGAAGATCCTTCTTGGAGTTCTGGATTGGTGTTCCCTCAACTGTGAGCTGTGGGGAAACGCCCTTATGCTGTTCTATCTGGTCCAAGGGCGAATGAATGTGATGATTAGATAAAGGACGTTCGGTCTCTGATAGTGCCAATATTGAATCGCTCCTGCTCGAATCGGGTGTAACGATAGCTCCCGCACCGAGCAACATCGTTGCAATTGACTGATTGCCATTCGCTACAGCCAAAGTCAAGGGCGTCCTGCCAAATTTGTCTGCCGCGTCGACTCGAATGCCCTCAACCCCGAGCAGCAAATGGACGACGATCTTGTGGCCATTCGCTGCCGACCATGATAATGCTGTTTGACCATATTCTATATCTTTAGAATTGACATCCACTCGCTGTGTTGCAAGCAACAGCTTAACGATATCTTCGTGTCCATTTGCGGCGGCCCAGGACAACGGTGTTTGACCATAGCTACTCCTAATATCTGGTTCCGCCCCCTTGTCAAGTAATATGGCGACAATTGTTGTGTGACCATTCGCGGCGGCCCATGCCAACGGTGTCTGATGAAAGCGACTTTCCAAATCGGGCTGCGCGCCAAACTCAAGAAGCAACTTGACGACATCCACATGCCCATTCGCAGCGGCATATGATAGTGGTGTTCGATGGAACTTAGCCTTCGAGTTGGGATTTGCTTTCTTTTCTAGCAGTAGTTTCACCACGTTTGTTCCTCCCTTCTCTGCAGCCCATGACAGTGGAGTGCGGTCATCCTCCCCTTCTCCCACATCCAAGCTGTCGGCGGTGGTACTTTCAACTAGAAATGCCGCGGTTTCCCATCTCCCATGTGCCAGCGCATATAAAATTGGGGCATTGAACATTATCTCGTTTTGAGCGGGATTCATTTGTTGCAATAAGTTGAACAATCTCCCTCCACTGCGAAGGCTCAGCGAAAGTAGGTGGCTCAGCGAAGCAGACCAATTGTTTCGTCTCCCGACCTCCGCATGCCAAATTCCGTGTGCGGCGGCATAAGAGCAGAGGGGAAAGTCTTTGAGAATGATATCGATTCGACCGTCTGTATCTTTGGCCGCAGATGCGAGATACAGTAGGCAGGCCACAGCAATTCTAATATGCGAGACTGTATTGTCTAAGGCAAACCCAGAGACAATCTCGCTATTGGTCAAGATTCTTTTCGATTTCAAGTATTCGAGGAGTGAGAAATGATTGAATGCAATGACTAAATCTTTGCTGGAACGATCAGTTGGTACCAGGACTTCTCGTCCCCACTCATCCACGGTCCTTCCGTGTGGTTCAAGCAGCCCTGGAAGAATATCAAGCACCTGGGAGGGCTCCAATCTGTCACCAAAATCAATCAACGGCTGGTAACATTCTGTAGCAGAGCACTCGCTATCTCCCGTTACGGATATAGGAGTCGATATGTTCTCCAGGTTGATGAGGACAGCTTCTGCAAGCTCCGTTGTAGTTAGATTGACTGGTGAGAACGCAATCCAGGTCAATGCTCGAATGGCCAAACGACGTTGATTGTTTGTGAGACGACAGAAGATCCTGTCATATGTTTTATCGAGACCTTGTGGCAAATTCTTCAGGATTTCATTAGTAGAATTAGTCGTGACTGGTCTCTGAAACTCTTGCATCTGCAATGCGACATATTGGAACCTGTTGTTTTCGGTTAGAACCGCAGTTAGGATCTGTCCAAGCGGGACTTACATGCCATCGGCCTTGGTTGTCAAAGTATTTTTTACCTCAGTCTTCTTATCTGGGGCCAGAACTTTGAACTTCGAGTCCTGAAGTTCAGTGTCAATGAACACTCCTATGTCCCTGTTCATCTGATCCAAATGATTCGATGTCCCCAAGTCGATAATGGTGCTTCCAGGGGTATCCAGAAAAACGCCCAGAGTAGCTCCAATGTCCGGTTCTGGCCGACTGATGAGCATCAAGTGTATGTTGCCCAATCCCCAACCACGCATTGTCCTGAACAGTTCAAGGATTTCTCGGCGTCGGTCCCCGACCTCCTCCTTCTGATCTCGTATGCTATCGGCGTTCGGGCATTCATCGAGACCATCGATGACAAAATACACGTTAGTGAAGTCTTTAGATGACGAAAAGAGCGCCTGGTCGAGTTCTCTCCTTGGTGGGTTCAGACCTGAATCCCGCCAACGGCTGAGATCGAAAAGTGCTCGCGGCGTGTCTGGTCGGCGACCACATAACTGGACCATTAAGGATGTTGACAGATTGACTCGGCTCTGGGTTTTCACGTCCTTATAGCTGATATAAAAGTAAGCCACAGCTGTGTAGGGCGCGTTTTTGTGAACCTCTTCGAGATGCTCTATCACTTTCGAACTGTGCACCAATTAGCTCTGCTCTCGAACTAGGGGTTCCTTCAGATGCTTCAGAATTTTCGTACCTGAGGACAGACTTTCCGGAGCCAACTTCAAGGAGAATCAGTTCTTCATTTCACCTAAATATGGGCGGACAGGTACCTTTTCCATGAAGCCACAGGAGCGAATTTGGATCCTGCTCCCACTTGACGAAACCGGGATCTTTCAGGAGCCAGCCACCAGTATCGGACCTTCCGCCACGGGTGCTGGCTTCTTCGTAATATGCTGAAGGGTTGACATTTTGCCCAACCTCTCGAAGCCATTTCAACAGCTGGAGACGGTCGGCGTCTTTTTGAGCATTGGCAACTGCATTTCGGAAACTTTCAAGCTCTAGTTTAACTGCATCCAGCCTATCCAGATGCTGATGGTGGCGTTGTTTGCGTGACTCCCATTCTTCTTGCTTACCTAAGGTTTGCCATTGACTGTCCATTGATTGGAGACTGAGATTTTTCTTTGTAATTTCCTCTATCAAGGTATTCCAACCGTTCCATTTTGATATATCCTTGATCCACTTCTCAAATCCGTTCTTGGACAAGAAACAGATATACGTGTATTGAAATGTTAGGATGCTGCCGTACAAGGCCTTGATGGCATCCTGGTACTCTATATGGTCAGACCTGGACGCCTCTTGCTGCTTTCTATCTTCATCTGATTCGTACCGCTTTCGATACACGCTTTCTCGAATGGAACACTCGCGAATGATGCTGGCGACCTTCTCTAAACCTTCCACACGGGCTTTTTCTTGGAGCGAGGGGTTAAGCAATAGCTGCAGTATTGTCAGTAGCACAAATTCGAACGAAAATAGGGTCCAGGCTTACGGGGAGTAACAAGCACACACCAGCCCAGGCAATTGAAGCAGGAGGAGACGCCTCAACAGCACTACCAATGTATTCTTTGCTCCACTCGACCACACCGACCACTGGCTCAACAAAGTCCTTTACTGCAAATTTGTGACCCAAGAATCCCACTTTCCACGTGCCATTTTCCAGTTCTTTCGTCTTGTTCTTGACGAGGGTTTCCATCTGCTGGCGTCGTTGGCCTCTCTGAGTTGCAACGCTGTCGATTCCTAGGGCCTCCGAAAGGACTTTCTCATAGTCGGTAATCAACTTTGATGTGTTGTCGTCTTGCTTCAGTAGGTCGTAAGCTTCGTCCCAGAGTTCCGAAATAGAGGAAAACACTTTTTCAGCATCTTCATTTGTGCTATCTGTTGTGGTCTGTATTGTATCGACTGAGCAGGGCAGCTCAGGTGGTGCATTTGATGTGGAATGGCCACTGGTAGATGCTTCGCTCGCTGGCTTGGGCTTACGCCGTACCAATTTCTTCGCCTTACTAAACAGGCTTTGAGGGGCCATCGCGCCTTCAAATATACGGCTGCGACCAGTTCAGCCAGATGGCGAATTCTGTTCGATAATGTGAGGCTTCTACTGTGACGTTGAAAGAGTAGGTTCATGGGGTTCGCTAATATTTTCAGCTTTCAGCCACCAAATGAGTAGCGAATTATATGCTGAGAATTTAGTCGGGCAGGAAAGTGTAGTAAAAATAAAGTGGAAACGCCTCCCTCACCCTGCCTTAATGTCTTGTAATATATGCAAGGAATCCACAGGCGACCAATTAATCAAGGCTCTCTTGCTCTCCATGCATGTGGTGAGTTTTTGAACCAAAAACCGTCCCGAAAAGGATCGGTTGCATTCATGATAACTCATCTGTCGAGGGATGCTGAGTTCCTTGGCCATTTCATCGCTACCTTCACAGGCAAAGGATGTAATATTACGAATTAGATAGGACAGCCAGATCTAAGAACACGGGAAGAGTTGCCCTTTCAGACATAAGCTGGTAAAAACCAACACAGAACAATTCCATATCATACGGATTTTTATCAGAAATGTAAAGAGGATAGAGCATTTAAATTGCTGCCAATTATAGAAATACTTGCTCTTCATGATCTCAATGTATGAATGTCAGAGTTCTGCGATTCAAAATACGCTCATAAATGAGAACACTCGAAAACGCCTGTTTCACACAGAACCCGATGTAGATCATCATCGAGCCTCATCACCTTAAACCAACGCCAGAAATTTGGAATCTCGGGGCACACTACATAATAAACAATTAACTAACCCGTTTGGTTTTTTGCTGGCCCAGTGTGGCTTTTACACAACGCGAGAGACTGTGCAAAGAGGACATCCACTCGACGCCACGGTATAAAGAAGAAGTCCAAGAAATTCTGCAATCAATCACACCTCTCGGTTTGAAAGAGGGTCAACCTGACTTGAGTTGTGCTCAATTCCCCGTGTGCGGCCAAGATACAAGTGCAGGCTTTGTCTCCGCCTTTGTAAAACATCAGCAGCTCCGAGCCAAGACAGCCGAAAACCCACAAGACAAGAACCAATAAAGAACGATGGAATTCGGAGACGTCTCTTTGTCCCTTGAGAAGACAAATTCACAAGGACTTGACCATCTGAACATCTGTCTTCAACTACAATCCCCCAACACCAGTGAAGAGCGAAGGCGGAAATTCTGTGCACCAAGTACAAATATAGTTTTTGGGAGAATTGGGAGATATCAGAAATGCCGGCTATCTTGGGGAACCAGCGGCATTACTGCGGAGGGGAGATGATCCACCCCTGGAAATGCAAGTTGCACACCAAGGAGAGGTGGTGCACTGCGCACAACCACGCCTGCTACAGAAACAACGTAAGGCATCCCCAGCTGTGCTCTTCGATCTTCATTCTCTCTCCATGACTAGTCACCATGCTATCTCAGCCGAGAACTCGTGGCTGCGATTCCCGACTCCGTGGATTGGCACATGCTAATCTCGTTGGTCTTTAGTGGTATTACGGCATCAACCAACGATGCGTGAAGTGCGAAGGCGAGAAGATACAAAAGTAAGCCCAGCCCTCTCCTCACACCTCCTCGCATTACCAACCGCGACTAACCCTCGATTTGCATCAGGGGACGAGCATTCCAAAAACAGCAGATCGCCAACGCGAAAGCCCGAGAAAGAGATCGCAGCGACGCAGATGCAGGGCCAGCGGATGGCACGAGGAGTCGCAAGAGGGCGCGCCGCGGCACCGTCTCCACCGACATGACGACAGATCAGATGAAGCGGGAGGCGGCGGAGCACTTCACCCAGACCCTTTCCGCGGTGGAGGGCGGGGTGATGGTGCCCCGCGACGCCGTTGTCGAGCGGGTCGTGCACGTGCTGCGGAACCACGTGACCGAGTCGGAGCGGATCGAGATTATAAGTCAGGTGCTGGAGTTCATGGGGGCGCCGCTCGAGACGGCCGCGGATGATGATGACACGTTTGGGGACGCGGATGGGTATACGAAAGGGGTGTATGATGATTGGATCGTAGGGGAGGGGGAAAGGGAGCATGAGGAAGGTGAGGAAGGTGAGGAAGGTGAGGAAGGTGAGGAAGGTGAGGAAGTTGGGGAGGTTGAAGAAGCGGAGGTGTTCGGGTTGGGAGAGGGGAAGGAACGGGAGGAGAAGGAGAGCACAGAGGGGAAGAAAAGGAAGAGAGGTGTGCAGGAGGAGAAGGAGGAGCAGGCGAGCAAGGAGAAAAAGGGAGAGGAGAAGGAGGGGAAGGCGAGCAAGAAGAGGAAGAGAGACGAGACCGAAGACTAAAGAAAAGAAAAGTCGGAAGGAGTAGGATGACGGATGAGATGGCTGACTGATTTACACACTCGTTTGTTAGTAAAATCTCTTGTGTCTGGAGTAGTTTGGACGGATATGCTGGCATCTTGGGTTTATATATGGGGTGCGTTTAGTGTATTCCTCTTTCGTTATCTCCAAGGTAAAAGAACATAAGCTCTATAAAAACAAGAGCAGATTCTTAGATCCAGGCGAGCTCTCCCGAAAAGGACTCGCTTCCAAGCCAAACTAGTTTGATCAGGTGGAGCACTTCCTATACCAGCTAAGAAATCCACTCTTGTTTTAAAAAATGATAATGCATAACTGATAAGATGGTGCCTGGGTGGTCATGCCGTCAAAAGGTCACGTGACAATATCAGAACTCCTCCTCGGCTCCGTCCTTGCATGAAAGGCTTAAAGACAAGTCCTTAAATAGAGAGGACTCAAGCCAAGTCCTTAAATAGACAGGCTTCAAAACTCCCATTCCCCGGCGGGGGTAGTCATCTCCCCAAGATCACAGGGCGGTCATCCGCCGGCGACCATCTCCTTTTGGATAACCGAGCCCGACGTCGGCTTGGACCCTACAGATCCTTGGTTGCAGTAGTTCAGCCGCAGACCCACGAACGATGCCAGACATACATGAACATGACCTTGTCACTTGGCGCGAGTACTCCCAACCCCGACCGACTCGAGTTTCCGTGACTAAGGGCCTGCATGCGGCCAATGCGATATCGGGAGTGGAGAGTGATGTGAGGTTTTGTTGCTGCTGCATCAATGGGCAGAGACTCGATCTGAGAAGTAATCTGTAGTAAAAGCTTTAAAGTTTGGAAGTGACATGGCGTCTAAGAAAGAAGTTTGGAAGTGACATGACGTCTGAAGAAAGAAGTTTGGAAGTGACATGACGTCTGAAGAAAGATGACGTCCAAGTGCCGTGGTCTCCTGCTCAGACGATCACTTGCGGGATGCAGAACTGCAGTGCGCGCACCAAGATCCAAGACAGACTGATAAGCACATGATAATGGGCGACCATCCAACAGCGATAACTTGATATCGAAATATCAACAAGCGCACCTGCCGAGCCAGTCCAGACCCATTCTGCGAAAGCATCAGACCAAGGGACGAGCTCGAGCCCGCCCCGGAGATGTGTGTTGATTGGTCAATGGCGAAAGAGCGGCGCCACTCAGGACCCCTCCTCCTCGTCTGCATATGCACAAACTGAATTCAGTATCCCGGCATATATCATCTAGACCAATCCGCACGAGCAAGTTCTAGCTTCGCTCCATCGCGATCGAAGTGCACAAGAGGAAAGGAGGTTCAATTGAGGAGGCAATCCCAAATGCAAAGACCAATGATACATGGTGGGACGGGCCCAGGAAACTCTCTCCGCCACTTGGCAGCGCAAATTTTAGCCTGGGCGAAAAAAGTCCGCACACCTCGTGAACGGCAACGCGGAATGGGCTGATCTCTGGACGCCCCCCCGAGACGGAACTCTGGTACAGATAGATGAATGGCAGCAACAGAGTGGAGGAGAGGAGCAGCCTGTGACTGGGCTTCGAGGGCCAACTGCCATCACCTCTCGGCGGCGTCGTTTTCCTTACTCAAGAGTGGACCATCTCCCACCAGAAAGTGGGTCGATCGATTTGCCTCTCTCTGCAAAAATTTCACCGTCAGGGTCCGGAACGGTGTGTGGAGTGGAGTCGCACTGGTCCTCATCAGAATGCACGACTGAAAATGTACCTAATCGTACATACAGCCTAGAAGAAGGATGGCTGGGCAAGAGGAGGGGGCCCGAGAGACTTATATATATATCTGATAGATAAGAAGCTAGAGCCCACCATTGTTGTCGCTGAAATCACACCATCGCGAAAATTGAAGTCGTCATCTCCTCGCTTGTCACGTCTGAATGGCCCGGTTTGAGCACAAGACCAATGAGGATGGAGGATTGACAAGGTCTCACAGCCTGGTGGACGAGAGAACGTCGTTGCTGGCGCGAATCGATGAAGAGGCTGTTTCTGATAAGGCGTGCGGAAAGGAAATACAGGAAAGGGAGAGTGGGAGCGTGGTGGGGGTTATCAGCATCTTGTTAATAGGTGAGCCGTGTTTTTTCCTTTCTTTCTTTTCTTTTCCGAACAGGAACAACCACCAACGAACGAACCGATAACTCTGGAGCGACAATAACCCCAGCGAAAAAATATCCTCTGTCACCTACAGCCATTAACACAATCTCGCAGGTGTCTTCATCGCAAATGCCGACGGTTCTCTCGTCCTCGCAACAAGCGGAACCATCAGCAGCGAGTTCGATGATCTCGAGGGTGCGGGATGGCTGGTGACCTCGTACACGCTGGCCATGTGCGCCACACAATCTCTGGTCGGTACCTGAACTTGATGACAACCACTCTTTACTGAATATGATCAAGTTAGGGAAACTGAGTGATATCTACGGTCGGAAGAGCACCATCCTGGCCTCGTACGTCTTCTTCACCATCGGCTGCGCCGTCTGTGGACTGGGCGAGACGCTGCCACAGGTGATATATGGCAGGGTGCTCGCTGGAGTAGGAGGAGCTGGGATCCATTGCTTAGTGTCCATTGTGATTGCGGATATGGTTCCACTGCGAGATGTCGCATCGTGGAGGAGTTATGCCAATATCGCGGCGACAACAGGCCGGAGTCTGGGAGGTCCAATTGGTGGCTATCTGACCGACACAATTGGTTGGAGGTGGAGTTTCTTAGGACAGTGTCCACCGACGATGATAGCTCTCGCTCTCGTGGCTTGGAAGCTCAAAGTCCCAACCGACGCCTGTACCTCGAATCAAAGCCACCTCGCCAAGTTAAAACGCATCGACTTCTTGGGCGCAATCTTCCTCTCCTTATCCATCGTCTGCGGACTTTTGGTGCTGGATCTCGGAGGCCAACGCATGCCATGGACTGATCCAACCATCCTGGGACTCTTTTTCGCTGCACTGATCAGCATCCAGATATTTTTGGTCGTGGAAGCTTTCTATGCAAAGGAGCCGATCTTCCCCCTCCGTCTGTTGCTGAACCGAGATGTGATCACCTCGTACATCAATCTTGGCTTTCAAAATGGTGCCCAGGGAGCCGTAAGTTTTCCAGAACGGTGAAGGTGCAGTGCTGACCACGAGATAGATGATGTTGCTCGTCCCAATCTACTTTCAGATCTCCGCTCATGCCTCGCTCACAAATGCCGGAGCGCATCTCATGCCATCAGTGATCGGAAACGCTGTCGGTGGATTATTGACCGGCTACTTTATCAAAAAGTGCGTTCCACGATGCCCTGTTGAAATTTTACTAACCACCTACAGGACCGGACGATATAAGATCCTCTCCATCGTTGGTGCCGTTGCTGCCACATTGTCCTACACGCTCATGCTCCTCCGCTGGCACGGCCACACCTCTACGTTCGAATCTCTGTACATCATCCCCGGCGGTTTCGGCAACGGAATTGCCCTCTCCGTTGCATTCATCGCTCTCACGGCCGATCTGGATCCATCCCAGATGGCAACCGCCAGCTCAGGCCTGTACATGAGCTCGAACATCGGCTTGGTTGCCGGACTAGGTGTCGCCGAAGCCGTACTACAGGGTGCACTGAGAAAGAAGCTCAGGATCGCTCTGGAAGGCTGGGATGGACGGGATGACATTATCCAGAGATCCATCTCTGATATTGAATATGTACGAAATTTGACGGGACCGCTGGGGGAGGTCGTCACACGTGTTTACATACGATCTTTGGCTTATACTCATGGTAAGTTGATATTTCCCGTCCGGAGAGGTTGCTGATTGGTCATCTAGGCGTATCATTGGTCGGCGCGGTCGTGTCCTTTATTGCAGCGGTTTGCATCAAAGAGCATCGACTTTGAGCCAGCATGGTTGGAGTTCTGAACGAGGCGTTGGAGGAATGGATTTTAATTATTGGTGCGTTATAGCTTAGATTGCCCAGACGCATGATTCAGGCGTGTAATGCATATCTTGCGGGATTGATCGAGGAGTACATATATCCATCTTGCTCTTCTGGCCAAATATTAGCCTCGCATGAATATATACAGAAATACATGGTATGCCAAGATATTGGGATGGACTAGCTACGTGAATGTTTCTACGCTTGGACAGAGCAATGTGGTATGAAGGTCTCGTGATATTTGGCACGTGACCGAGACTGCTTGGACTACCTACCAACCCACCTACAGACTACACTGAGTTTTATATATGACACTATGGAATCCTGTCCAAAACAACATCGCCTGGCCTCTGCACCACCCTGGCTGTTTTGAGAAAATCCGCGCTGACCTGGTGGCTATCAACCCAACCTCTCATCTCCTCAAAATTCTTACACTTATGCGTCGTGTGAAAATCTACAAACGGCCCACCGATCTCACTGACCCAGAACTGCCCAAACACGCCCGTGTCCGGCTGGCACATGATGACCTGCCTCAGGATATCCACGCAGTGGCTCACGTGCCGCTGGATGATATCGGGCGGGTTGCGAAAGGGCCCCCGGCCCTGGGCGAGGTAGTAGTTGTAATTCCAGAAGAGAGATTGGCGGAGGAGGTCCACGCAGTGCAGGTGGTGCTCGAATTCGAAGAGAACGGGGTAGCCGCCGCCGCTGGCTTGGGCGTACTTGAGATAGCCGGGGTTAAGGCCGTATTTTGAGGCCAGATGCTCCGGGACGACGTAATGGCGTGCTATATGTAAATGCATCAGCTTTACTATTAAACTAGTCATAGTGCTGATTATTTAATGGTTTCCCATTATAGACTAATTGGTGCAGTATACACAAAGTTCGGGTTGAGAAACCCCCGGTCGCTGGAGATGTACCATAGAAGAATATTAGAGAGATGAGATAATAACACACCTTCTGTACCCAATGTAAGCCATGCTTCGTCAACCTCTGGACTTGGCGCGCCTGTGTATATACTAAAATTGAGAAAAGAGCCCGTAAACTCTCTTGACGAATATGATATCTTGACATCCTGCATTATAGGCGATTCTACACACACAATAAATAGCTTAGTATTTAATATCGAAAGCAATAACTAGCAGGGGAATTTAAATAGATATATGAACATGAAAGATAGATTCTTACGGGTCTGGGACGTGTAGAGAGAACAGATGGTGTCCAAATCTTGTTCCCGTCTCCAGAGCAGAGTTGTGATATTGAGAGAGACAGAGAGTCCGAGAGAGAGAACTAGGGCCCAATAGATCCAACGATGACTCCAGGTGCTTGGCGATTGAGAGTAATCTAGGGATGATATATCGTTCTCTTTTTCGTGGGGGTAGGATTCGTGTTCCTGCTTCAATTGTTGATACTGGTGGCTATGGAGAGACATTGTTGGCGATGAACGCACAATTCATGTCTTTTAAGTCGTCAAAAATTGGTAGGATTTCCTGCCCTGTGAATTGAAGATTGTTGAAGTAAATCAAAAACTAAGGTAAAATAGATGTCATTGGAAAGTGACAGCAGAGGGAAACCCGATCTTGGATCTCTACTGCTACTGTCCGATCTACACGCATTTCTAAGCACTCAATGCGGGGTATCCATCATTGGCTAAATATTGAAGCATCTGTGATACATCATACGAGTGGCACTTACACATCACTATTATCCGGAGGGGGTTACAGCTTTCGTCATAAGCGCTCAGTAAGGCAGATTTATGGTCTCTCAAAAACGCAGAGCAATGCCGATATTGTATCATCACTACTCAGGCACCGATGCTAGCTACACATTCTATGTTATTGGCCGAGTACTCAAGATCTCCCTTTGATGTAACTTTCATATTAGTTCAATTACTTTGGATAACACTACTATATGAGAGGAGGGTAGTATTAGCTGTGAAGCAAGGTTTGGCTTGAGAAGTGGACTGGCTTCAGCTAAGTTCTCTAACAGAAGAATTCTTTAAGGCGTTGTTGTCTGAAAGGCTACGGACGGACCCAATATAAAATCTTATATCAATCCGCCTTGAACCACTTTCCTCGCTGCACAGCAAATTTTCATCCAGCGCCGAGATATTAGTGCTGTCCGAAGTGTCCGAAGTTTTTGAATTAATGTGGTATACAGTAAACTTTGCACCGGTGCCTCCGCGGCGCAAACGGCTAAGTGTGACTTTAACCCATGGTTGACAGACACAGGAATGTGACGCAAGTCACGACCTGCTAGAGAACGGCGCAGTAAGGCAGAATCGGCCTACAATTCGATTTGGCTAAAGGATCGTCGTTTAGCAATTTAAGTTCAGATCTTGGCATAGAAGTCGGAGATGGTAAGGCAGTATTGCGTAGAGTTTAGGATAGAAGAATTGCGGGAGTCTCGGGAGTAATAGGAAGTGCTATATAAGACTGTAGAAGTTCTGCTGCTCAGGATTTTCACTATCATTAAACTAACTCTTTCCAGCAAATATCACTCCTCAACTATACCGACCATACTTATCACAATCAAAACACCGCCTGCTTGTCAAGATGAAGACTACGATTGTCCTTAATTGCCTGGCCCTCTTTGGCTTTGCTGCTAGTGCTCCTGTAATTTCTCTGCAGCTTATCGTTCTGACTAGAAAACTAAACTCATGATAGGTGATTGCAATGCAGGAAGCAAAGAGAGACGGCGCCTCTACTGCTGAGACTGCGGTTTATACTGCTTATGGAGGGAAGGCAAAGAGGGATGATCCTGCTACTGCTGAGACTGCTGTTTATGATTATTATGGAGGGAAGGAAAAGAGGGATGATGCTGCTACCGCTGAAACAGCTGTTTATGATTATTATGGAGGGAAGGAAAAGAGGGATGATGCTGCTACTGCTGAAACAGCTGTTTATGATTATTACGGAGGGAAGGAAAAGAGGGATGATGCTGCTACTGCTGAGACAGCTGTTTATGATTATTATGGAGGGAAAGAATAGAGGGCTGGGTCTCTACAGCTTTGTTAGAACCGCACAACAATTATGCCAAGCGTGATTTACACAGGGAACCATATGGATATCACATGATAAAGAATTGTGCGGTTCCAGAAGGCAAAGGTTCTATGTACTTAAGCAAATATTTCTTTCGACAGAAGATCTGTGTTTAGTTCAAATGAAACATCTTATACGTGCTTTAATAGCATTGCACCTTGCTAGTTAACAGGTGATTACTAGACCTAAAAGTTCTTAAATATGCCTTGGCAATAGCCTTTTAATTTGGGAGAAAAGAGCCAAACATGTATAAAGTCCCTTAACTAACGTCAAAAGGCCAGAACCCACGATCTCAACACCTTCCAGTAATATAACTTATTCATCACATTCTTTGGATTTCACCTGTTACGCTCCTGATGATAGGAAAGGAACAGAAAGAGAAGTATTATCGACTATAAATTCAACTTACAAGAGTCGTTGGAGCGACATGACAAAGGATAGCCATAGAAGGCGACTGACGCTGACATTTGTGATAGTGGAGACGTGTGATGGGAGGCAGAGGCTGCTGCAAGCGTGGCGTACAGGATAAGGTATTCTTCCTCACTCTTCCATCTTCAGGCTTCCTAAACCTCATCCCAGGAATGAAGCTTATCAGCCTGCGAGGTACAAGAGGGCCGTCCTGCATAGATAACCAGGGCCAGGCTGTCATCAGGACACGTGACGCCTTCGGAGCTTTCAGAAAGTTTGGGAAACACCTCGTGATTGTCATACATGTTATAAAGAGGACATAGGTTTACTAATCGAAGTTGCAGCCCAACAGCCATCGCTCTCCAATATGCGATAAGTAAGTAGGATCAGAAGCGAGTTGTTTGAAATCTTGTATGGCACTTATGAGGAGAGGGCCTTATTTAGACAGCATCTTTTCAGTTTGTTTTGAGTGACAGTCGGCGCCTTGCTTACAGTGCTTGTTGTGTCTGATACTGACAACATATTTTCTCCGTGGCGTCTTCGAGTTTCATTTGTCGCCCACGCCCATTGTCCAATAAACTAGGCATTATCACGAGCAATGCCTAGTACGGCACCGCAGTAGGGGAAAAAATTAAAAACTTTATGTCCGGTCTTCAAAGATTGCATCGAAGTGCACGTTGTGCAGGCACAGCCTACCTATGGCTCTTCAATCAAACCGAAGATTTTTGAAAATTTTGGAAAATTTGAAAGGAAGCTTGAGTTGGATTAATTAAGCCCAAGCCAATTCAAGAGTTCTGAGGCGGATTCGACTTTAAATCCTCAAATGTCAGATACTCGCACAGCCCTAGTACAGCTACCTTTGGTATTCTGAGATTGAGCAGCACAAAGTGACTATCAATGTTGCACTTTCTGCTGATGGACTCAGTGCCACCCTCCACGCACTATTTCGTCAAGATGATCTGAAGGGGGAGTTTCAGAAGATGACAGCAGAGATCAAGACACAATGGGCAATGGAGACTCATATCACTCTCAGCAGGGAGAGACGAAAGGTGCTAGCATTCTTCGAGAAATCTGATCCTGTGCTCAGCCACGAAGCTAGTTTAAAGCTTCGTCACCCATTGACTGGTCTCTGGGTCAAAGACGGAAGAAATGCCCTCCATTTTCCTCCTCCAGGTATGAACTTTGATTTGGCACGATTTCTTATAGGAAAAGGGGCCAATCTTAGCTCATGCTGCGCAAACGGGCTAACTCCATTGCATAAATTTGTATGTGAAGAGATCAGCGATGATACCAAGGTGCTAGAACTCCTCGCGACTAAAGAGGCCTTGTCAAAAATGGCTGAGGATGGATACACACCACTCCATTACGCAACTCAATTTTTGAGCCCTCAGAGTGGTTCCCACTCCTTTTTTATTCGACAAGACTACATCTCTACACTAGTAGGCATGGGAGCTAGCATCAATTTGAGAACATCAAGCGGAAAATCTACTATAAAGTTGGCATTTGAAAATTTTGACAACGCCAAAGCTCAAATAGAACCTTGGAATTTCCCAGAGCAAAGAAAAAAAATATATGGGTGCTATGTTGCTAGACCTACTCGAAAGCATCATACAAGCCGTCACCTGTCAATCAATCCTAAACGAGCGCCCAACATGGCTGCCAACCATACCGGGACCGTGTCCACTGATCTGCTGGGCTATTAGCACAGGTAGCGATAAAATTGTCGAACTTCTACTATCTAAAGCTGTAGATTTGGATGCAGACTTGCCCCAAAATTTATCCAAAGGTTTTGCACGGTCTGCTCTTGAACAAGCATGTCTTTCTGGTTCCAACAAAAATTTGTTTCGGCAGATTTTGAGTCTTTCCCAGAAGAAACACGAATGTGATGGAGATGGATATTATTTAGCACACTTGGCATGCTTTTTTAGTTCGAGTGCAGAAACGTACCACCTCTAGGCGCTTTCAGAAGCGGGAGTTGACATTGACAGGCCACAGACTGCGGTAGAAGGCAAACACCTCGGGGGCCAAGCGCCTCTCATGCTCGCCGCTACCAAGGGAAGCGCTGAGCTTGTCACCTTCCTTCTAGCCTCCGGAGCAGACGTCACTGCTGAGATTGATAGTGGCTGGAAATCCTTGCATTTCGCCATCTATTCACGTGATATTTCGGTGGTTCGAGCATTCACAGGATCGAATTGCGACTGGAACTCGATTATCAGTTGCACCGTATCTCAAACCACTACTTTGAGCTGCAACGCGCTACACCTGGCAGTTCTTCTAGGATGTGTGGATATCACGCGCCATATCCTAACAGGCTCTCTCATACGCGATATAGATGCTCGCACTGCAGACGATTATTCCGCTTTGCACCTGGCTACATTCTGGAGCACTCCGGCGGTTTTAGAGCTGTTGATAGATGCAGGAGCAGATATCGAGGCCGAATTCAAACCTAATGGTCTTCGAGCTATCCATGGAGCAATCAATAGTAACAGACCGGATACCCTGCAAGTACTTCTACGTCGCGGATGTAAATTGACTGTCGATTCCAAGGGATGACGCCAGAGCTATGTGCTTCTGGCTGCATGTTCTTACGGCAGAGAGGATGCTATGAAATACTTGACGAGAGCTGGAGCAAACATGTTTGGGACGAAAGACGGGAAGGTTTGCAGTGCGCTGCAGGCCGCCCAACCCTTTCCTCGGATGGTCCAGTGGCTGTTAGTCGGACGTCATACCGATCAAAAGAAGCTCACAGTGGCCGAAACCAGCGGAGACCATCTAAAATCCGGTCCTGGTCGGGACCGAGGACTGCAGAGGTGGTAATTAAAAACTGTTACGAGCTCACAGCTGGCGCTTCTTTGACAACGCAAGCTGAGGAGCTGTCACGGCTGAGGAGGAATCTTCGGAGAAGCGCAGTGGTAGTTCAAAGTCTCTTATGATAATACTTCTTCTTACAACACTGTGCAACCGTTTGATTCGGTATTGTACTTATTGGTACGAAAATCCATTGCAAGCCTTGCTTTGTGACTTTCCAAGATTCGGTACCAGTATAGCAAACTTGTCCAGCTTCCAAGGCGCACAAATCCACTAATCGCACATTGGGCAATACGAAAGAATCAAGAAATTCGCCAATCTTCTGTCGAGAGTCAAAATTCATGCAAAGTACTTTTGCTAGTTGGTCAAGGTAAATGTAGCCTGACGAAGTAAAAGTGAGATACAAAAGGTAGAAATGTCTAATTGTTTTGACTTATACAGACCATCAAAGGTTATACGCAGCCACCTATATTTTACAATACCAATGACGTTTGAATAAGTGGTGAGCTTGCGGAACTGCTTGATCTTTCCGCCTTCCATGTGAGAATGCAGGTTAAATTATATAAGCCTCCGGTATTGAACCCATAAACTCCCTGGCCACGATTTCCTCCAACATAACGGGTGTTTTATCAAACACCTGTGAAGAGTTAATGAAGTACAAGATACGGGCAGTCACTGTCCAAGCAGAAGATCCATAGCAGTCTGCCGAAACGATGTGAGTGCCCTTTGGGAGACCTGAGATGGCTTAGAAATGCAGTGATTCAAGCGGATCAGAGCGATTTTACATTCAATCACGGCCTCATCTACAGGGAAATCGCCTGCTATATCTGGCTTGAGATGTGGTCGGTCTTTGACAAGGCCATGAACCAATGTTGACATGTTTTCGTTTCAATCAACTCGTCGTGGAGAATTGCAATGCTTACCTCGCTGAGGCTGAGTTGATGTTGGAGGAGGATTTTTGGTGTATGCCACAACTCGAATAGCGGGGAAAGCGTAGAAGTTGTTGAAATCGTGTGCGCGGTACATTATATCATGGCGTAGTTGGTATCCTGCCTGTAGAGAGACTGACGCTTGAGTGGGGGTAGTGTGCTCTGCAAGTCATTCCTTCAGCCTTGGCGTCCAGTGGGGGGAGCCTAGAACAACGCTGGCGTCGATCACAATTGGCCGCACAGGTTGTGCTATTCTTGTCAAGTACCTAGATCGGATACCATTGATCAATCTTTCGATGCGTATATATGAAGGTGGCTGTTAGAGCCTTCTTGCATGATGAACTGCGATCAACAAAACCAAAATCAGAGATTCGGCGCAAAACTTGGTGATACGCAAGACTGCCTCGCGCCTCCATAACCTTAGTACGGTTGGTGAGCGGCGCCTAAGAGAAAAGCTGCATCAAAGCACTGCAGTCGGGCGGGAAGGGGCCTTTCCAACCGTGACATTCTCCTGGACACTGGACACCGCTCCTCTGGGACGACGGAGCAATCGCACTGAAGAAGATGGTAAGTGCAACAGTCCTCTTCCAAATCAGGATGGTGTCACTAACTCTTCACTTGACAGTGGAAGAAGCTAAAAGTCCGCAAGGATAAGGCTACACATCCTGCCGGCTTCAAGCCCGAAAATGCGACAGATCTTGAAGAATCGACTGCAGCCCTCCAACTTCAAAGTGCCGAAGCCGCATCCTCGGCCCTTTCTTCGAATGCTTCTCGACCACTCGAGGCCGCCATAACTCGCACTCGAAAGAGGTCGGTGGATCGGGAGGCAGATCCCTTGGGCTTAAATGTCATCTACGAGCCTGCGGCGTCGCCATCGCTCGATATTATCTTCGTCCATGGCCTGGGGGGGACAAGTCGTCAAACCTGGTCGAAGAATCGGGACCCCGAGCTCTTCTGGCCCCACAAGTGGTTGCCATTGGAGCCCGACATGCAAAGTGCGAGAGTACTCTCGTTTGGATATAATTCCCACTTCTTGTCCTCGGGCCCCGGATCAGTTTCAAGGATATCCGACTTTGCCAAGAATTTGCTCTATGATATGAGATTCAGTCAAGGCGACGGCTCGGAGAATCTAGGCATTGGTGAGGTCAGTATGCGGACACAGTTCTCTGCCCATACTCACCATGTTAGCGGCCCATTATTTTCGTCGTCCATTCGATGGGTGGCCTCGTTGTGAAAAAGGTATATTCTGACAAGACGATTGAGTCGCTGATCTCACGACTGATCCCTTATTACAGGCCTACATTCTTGGCCAGAACAACAATGAATACAAGGATATGGTGTCGTCCATAAACGCCATCATTTTCTTAGCGACACCTCATCGGGGCTCAAACCTTGCAGAGGTCTTGAATAGAATTCTGTCGGCCTCTGTTTTCAACCACAGCCCGAAAGAATATATAAGTGAGCTCGTTAAGAATTCCCCTGCGCTGGAGGAGCTGAACGAACAATTTCGAAATGTCACGCCCAAGCTTCAGATATTCTCGTTTTACGAGACTCTCCAGACTGCAGTTGGCCCCAGGAAAATGGTGAGTCGGCTAGTTTCCTCGCGTGGCCAGTACCTGGGTTGCATTACTCTCTGGGCTGACACATGCGATTTACCAGATGATTCTTGAGAAAAGCTCCTCCATTCTCGGATATCCTGGTGAGATATCCAAGTCAATGAACGCTGATCACCATCAGATTTGCAAGTATGACAGCCCTCAAGATTCGAATTATATAGGAGTGCGAAATGCGCTCAAATCGCTTGTTTCTCGATTTTGCGCTGTCGGTAGGTTCCCAGCTTCTTAGAAATTCCATTCTTTGCCGATTTTAAGATAGTATCTATAATCATTTATAAATGGTTTGTATAACCGCAACGTTGCAATTACCCCTGGCCCTCGGCCTTACTGGGTAAACAATCATCGCAGAAAAGTTGAAATCAAGCACTGCCTGGATATCTATTGAGACTAAGCTAGCCTATTCGTTTCTAATCATTCAGAATGCTGAACAAGCACTCAAGGCTAATTAAGTACAGGACGTCGATTGCTAGTAGTACAAAATGCTGCCGATTTTGAGAAGATCGTACTCCTTCTCGGAATATCCGAAATTCCATCTGACGATTTATCGTTCTTTACAGAGCGCAGGAAGCCTGGAACGTGCGAGTGGATATTATCTGATTCAACCTTCAACAAATGGCTAGAAGACTCCGCCGATTCTAGCATACTCTGGCTACACGCATTACCGGCGAGCGGGAAATCTGTCTTGACTTCTTTGATCATCACTCTTCTATTGGACCTCTGCAAGCCGTGCTGCTACTTTTTTTTTCGGTTTGACGATCAATCTAAAAACCGGCTGGCTGCTTGTCTTCGATCCCTCGCTTTCCAAACAGCACAGCAGCTTCCTGAATTTCAAAGAGCATTGAATGGCCTCAGCGAAAGTGGATTGAAAATGGAAAAGTTTGACGCAAGGACAATTTGGAAGAAGGTTTTCGTTGGAATTCTGTTCAAAATCACGCTTTTGACAGATATATATTGGATCATAGATGCTATTGACGAATCCGACTCTCCCAAATTGTTCGTTGACTTGCTAGGCAGCCTAACTTCGTCACATCTACATATCAAAGTTCTGCTTGTCAGCCGTCGAAATCCAGAATTAGCTCTGGCAATGGAAAGGCTTGTGATGACCACGCCACTTCGAATACTACCTGTTGAAGGTAACCATGGCGATATCGAAATGTTTGTCAAGCAAGAAATTGAATTGGTTCACGCGAGTCCAGAATTGAAAGTTGACATTGTTCGGAGACTGCTTGAGAAAGCACACGGGAACTTCCTCTGGGTCAGACTTGCCTTGGATGAAATATTGAACTGTTACACTCAGGAGGACATAGAAGAAGCTCTCGAAGGGATACCAGCAGGTATGGAAGAACTTTACTTGAGGATGGAAGCGTCAATCACCAAAAGTTCCAGAGCCTCTCACAAAGCTCTCGCTACGACTCTATTCTCCTGGGCGGTCTGTGGTCGTCAGCCGCTTACCCTTGACGAATTATCTCAAGCATTGCAGCCGGAGTTTCCAATTATTCGCGATCTCAAGGATATCATCAGCCAAATGTGTGGCCAATTTGTTGTTGTTGATGCCAAATCCTCGCAGCTCAAAATGGTGCACCAAACTGCAAGAGTATTCTTGTTACATGCTTCAAATAGTTCCCTCCACATTCAACCGATCATATCTCACGAAATGCTCTTCTCAAGATGCCTCAGCTTCTTGAGTGATCCACAGATATGGCGACGACCTAGCCAGGTTGATATGAGGTCATTCTCGAATTATTCGGCGATTTCCTGGGCCTATCATCTCGACGAATGCTCTCCAGCATCAGAAAATGTGCTAAATGTTTTGACTAGCTTTCTTGGAGGCCAGGCCGTACTTGCATGGATTTCTATTCTCGCCAGTATTGGAGACCTGAAACCGCTAGTACAAACGTCGCGATCTCTGGCCAGGTACATCCAAAGGAAGCGCAAATTTGATGTCGCAACAAGTCCGCTGCTACATCGACTAAGAGATCTTGATACTTTGGAGTTCTGGGCCGCGGATCTCAGCAAGATATGTGCCAAATTCACTCAGAACTTACTAGAGGATCCTTCAGCAATTTATAAGCTGGTTCCTCCATTCTGTGCTCGAGATTCCATGATCTACAAGCAATTCGCATCCAGGGACGTCTCAACATGCGCAATCCGAGTGAATGGGCTAACAGATACGGCATGGGATGACAACTTGGCAAGAATAAACATTAGTCCTGGGTCTAGAGCGACGCTCATCATCTGTTCTGGCTCACGCTTTGCAGTTTTGAGTTCAAATGGGAAGATATTTGTGTATAACGCTGTCACATTTGAAAAAACTAATGCTATCGAGCATGGAGAGAAAGTTCTCGCCATGGCCTTCAGTAATTTGGGCGATAGAATCGTGTCCTGTGGATTCCGCACGACCAAAATGTGGTCCATCACTACGGGAGGACTGGAATTTGCGGTCCCACACCCCATCAACGGCAGAGCCATAGAAGTAACATTTTCGGGAGATGACTCAAAAATAATTATTGGATGCGATGATAGAAACGTGAGGTTCCTAAACTTGGACAACTTACAGGCTGGCTGGTGTTTGATCGATGCTCGCCTCCTTAGAGAAGAAGGTCCAGAACGAACCAATCCAAGCTCCCCAAGCGTCTTGGCGTTCAGTTCTGATGCCACTTATATCGCAATTGCATACAGAAACTTTCCTCTTTCTGCGTGGAGTATTGAGCTAAGAAAGATGATTGGTCGGTGTATACGGAACAGAGAGACCAACCAGTGGAGCCCGGTTAGCCAAATGATGTGGCATCCAACGTCTGGAGAAGTCTTGGGCCGCTATCATGATGGAGCAGTTTTCAAATGGGACCCATATAACCAAACCCATCAAGAAGTGTTTGCGAATGCAACACGTATTGCGTGCAGTTCTGAAGGGACCCTCTTCGCCGTTGCTGATTCCGCGGGTAGAATTAAACTGTATAACTTCTATCATTTCACTGTTATCTATCAGCTCTCATATCAAGGATTTTGCAGCCACGTTAGTTTCAGCCCAGACTGCCGGCGAATCTACGACTTGCGTGGCCAGTTTTGCAATGTCTGGGAGCCAAATGCCTTGATTCGTCTGAATGATACGGAGGAGCGAGAGAGTGAGCTTGGAAGTGAGCTTGGAAGTGAGCCTGGGAGCACACCACCTGCTTCGTTGGTCTCTGAAGCCTATGCAGAGACAAGGGATCTAATTACCGCGATATGTGTCTGTCCTGGTACACAACTTTACGCTGCTGGAAATGACGTCGGTCTTGTTCAAATCTTCGAGAACGGAGACCTCGTCACCGAACTTTGGAGGTCGAAGAACATGTTAACGGCAGTTCATATTGACTGGGCTGAAGATGGCGAACACTTGGCTATCTTTGAGTTGGGGGGTAGGGTCTTTATCAAACGAGTTAAGCCGCCGACTAAACTCAGCACTGAATGGGCTGCCGAAGTATGCTTAGAGGTTAAAGTTGGGGTCGAAGTCGGCGGGGTTCAACAGATACTACTCAATCACACTTCCACTCATTTCCTGGTGGCCAGCCGGACGTCAACTCGTGTATGGTCGTGCCATCTGGGGGAGATCACCACATCCCGAACTTTTAGCCCCGAAATCCATCCAATCAGATGGATGAATCATCCGACGGACTCAGACATATTGTTGGCATTTTCCCTTGGGCAGATGGCAATCTACAAGTGGCATGATATGTCCGAGATTGCTACGATAAACTTTAGCTACACCCCCCTAACACCTAGAGACCCAGGAACTGAAAAGGAGCAAGACGAGCAAGAACGCGATATTTCAACTTCGAGCACGGATCCTACCAAAACTAATATTGACCGACTTATTCTTTCCCCCGGGAAATCTCACATTATTCTCCAATACTCACAATCCTCATCAAACTACAATAAAAAGCACCACACTGTTGTTTTCGACACCAAATCAATAAATAGAGATCTCTCACCAATCCGTTTTCCCGCCGCAGTCTCCGAACAGATAGAAATCCCGCTCACTGTACTATCGAAACACCAATTCGTATTCCTAGATAAGCAGCATTGGATCTGCTCGGTTCGGCTGGATGGATATCATTCAGTGACTAAACATTTCTTTATCCCGAGAGACTGGCAGAATACGGATAGCCTGGCTTTATGTACGATGTTAGGAGATGGCACCTTTTTGTGTCCTAAAAATGGAGAGGTTGCTGCTGTTAAAAGTGGTGTTGGCGCTGAATGGTAGTGTCACGACTGATGATTTAATGAACAGCTAAGCCAATTCAAAATACCTTTGCCGAACGAGACTTTACAGCTTTATTGTGCCCCTGAAATGCTCGCTCAACAGTTCTTTCTCTGCTCAAGGTGTTGTGGCCCGTTGGGGATCAAAGAATTGGATACTCTTCACAGAAGAAAGTAGAGGATATCTACCGCATTTGCGTTCGGCACCGGAGATGGCTAACACGTGTGCATGACCTCGATGAAATACTTGGCATTCAAGCCTGAAGAAAACCTGCTCTCCAGTGCGGCGATAGGGGTGCAAATCAGGATCTTCTAACTTCCGCTCTGCCCACGGCCGCAAAACCACGCAGGCCGAGCATGCTTCTCAGCTGTGCCTCACCTGCCGCCGATTTTAGCGAGCTACGGTCGAGTCTATTATTCAAAAATTTTACTCCAAATCCATCCCCACTATCTGAACAGAGCTATTTCCCATATTCGACAAGACGTAAGACGTGAAAGAACTACAACGACGAACACGCTATCATTCCTAGTATTTAATTGAAGCCAACAGATTCGAAGGGGGCGCCCAGCCTAGTACATGCCACTTTTGCAAGCCAGGAACCCTGCTCAACGGCATTGCGACTCCTGTAGCAGGGCCTTATTTTATCACACTGCTGGAACGTTGCAGCCCTATAGAGGGATAAATAGATTTAACTAGTGATGAGAGAATTTGGTAACCACGCAATTATGTAAGAGGGAGAATAAAGCTGCCTAGTTCGCCGTCAATCAAGATCAATCCTGTAACACTCTCAGTTTCACCTGAATCTTTCTCTCCAATCTCATCTGGCCAACATCTATGTTCGGGTTTCTACTCACTAGACTGCATCTCTAACTACATCTCCTCCTTGAAAGACTTCTGAATCATCTATCTTCTATATCATTACAGCAAGGTATAACAATAATTAGAACGAAGGTTTACATTACCTGTTACAAGAAAAATCCTATAGCTACTTAAAAAAAAAGCACTTCTCCACGGCAACCAGACTGTTCTTATTCGCAGACGTATCCGAGGTTGGCCGCTGGCTAATGTGGTTCTGTAGGAGTTGTCCGAGGCGAATATCATGATTCTGGGATTTTTGCTTTGTGAATGTGCTGAAAGATATGTGAACAAGCAAAATAGCTAATGCGTCAAGTTCGAGAGGATAATTAAGTTGTTTAATGTGTTGAGGAATGTTTATGTTACGTGTTTATTTGGTCGGTTTTTGTCTGTGTTAATTTAACACACTGCTACAACAAATGGAAAGGGACGGAAAATAAATTCGTATATTTAGGGTCGAGAAGTTTTCTGTGCAACATTCTTGTTTACTTACCTAGGTATCTTACAGTCGGCTTGCGCACGTGAAAATTCAAGCCTCGTCGAAAATAACGATTGGCGCTGCGCATCCGTCGGTTGCTCGACATTGGCCGCAGCCAACCACCCGTGATATCACAAAAATGCGGCTTGCAGGACGAATACGACCTCAATGTATGCTTATCTTTTGATCTCAACCTCTATCTTCTATTTTACACTGTCTAAAGTCCGGAATAGCAAGATTGCAGCGCTGATGAGCACGCCTGCGAAGTTGTTGTATTTTCAACTCATTTTTGGTCTTGAGCTGATCGCTTTTGGTACAGCCTTGCGCATCAAACTATCGAGCTAGCACGTGGGATCATCATGGGTCCAAGAGCGAAAGCTGTGAATGAAAGGGACTTGGAAGCAAATTGTGGTATACCAGAAACTCGAAATAGCTCAGGTGGGATAGAGCTCTTGCCTTGCATGGAGCCCATAGTACCCGCCGCTCCTGTTGAGCCACCTCAGAATCCAACCGACATTCTCAAGTCGAAACATGCAGAACTCAGAGAGTTGTATCAAGCTATGTACGTTACCCCAAGTACGTATCCAAAACTCATACTTATTTCCCTAGTTATTTCTCTTCCGACGAGTCCCTTCACATTACTGTCGGGACGGGAGTCCATGCAACCCGCTGGACAGTCCGCAAATCTCTCATCTGCTACTATTCCCAATTCTTCAAGACCGCCTGCGACTCCGGCTTTGAAGAGTCGCAATCCAACACCTTCACCCTTCTGGAAGACAGCCCCATCGCCTTCGCCCTCTTTGTAGAATGGATGTCTGCTTGGGACAAGACAGCGCCAGCAACGTCCGGCAACGAGATGTGCAAAGAGATTCACGTAAACCCATCTAGATTTTGGTGTCAAAACTCGCACCTGGCATGGATCCTCGCTGACAAGCTGCTCGCACCCGAGTTCTCCAGGTTCGCCCTCGCGAATTTCATCAGACACAGTGTATGCAATCGAGATAAGAGGACATTTCGCTTTATTCAAGATAATACCATGGATACGAGTGCGCTGGCTGTTTACGCCCGGAAGTGGAAAGCACATCAGAAAATCAAAGGCTCACGCCGTAGGATCGGGGATCCGAGAACGTGGGAGATTGACCACTGGTACATGCCGTGTTCGCGAGATATTGGGTCGTGTGACCACCAAGGTAATATGGTTAAGCAGCGGCGTCGAGGCGGTTGCAGGGATTGGAGAGGTTGGATAGGTGGATTGCTAGGCTTACTGCTCATGCTTGGATTTATATACGTGGTAATCTTTTTTGCTAGCAGGGCAGCGGCTCGAGCAAGTTCTGCTGCTGCCTGAGGTGTTAAGAATCCACTACGATGCTTCGGCTGTAATATTCATCTTGCTGTTTAATTCAAGGGAATATATATATTCATCTAGCTACTGTAGTGGGGTTCCAGGGTACATGGCATTTTTCCGTCATTTTACTAGCGAGAGCACGTGCGTAGGACTCTCTATAAAGGAGGTCCTACGGAGCACCTACATGGAGAACACACAGACGACAGAGAGCAGAGAGCGAGAGGAGAAGACACGAGAAGATGATGGATAGCTAGGTTTTCTTCATACGATTGATTTTACGAATAGATTCAGATTGGGTACAGATGAAGCATTGATCATACGGATTTCATTGATATTCTCTTCGTACCGATACATTGATTTATCTACACGTTGTTCTTGTTCTGGATTCTTTGCTCTGGTTGTTCTTCCGAAATATACATATCGAGAGCTAGCTGAGGGCCAACGGGATTTTTATTTTATTGGCTGCTCCTCTGCCCCTCGTACACTACTCCTTTTAGTTGAGCTTGGATCTTTTATGATAAGATAGAATTAATGCCTAGAATACTTATAAGTCAGGCAGAGATGACGAGCTAGGAAGCATTGCCGCATGGAGAATGGCAGGTAAGGCGTTTTTGGTTAAGAACCTGGTTGTCTGGCAAGCCAAAGAATCAAGAATCATGCAAATTGATATCGAGGAGAGGATCTACTTGAACTAACCAAGCAACAGAGTTGCATTGATTCGTAATTATGGTATAATAAGAGAACAGGTTTCCAAAGCTATTAAGTAGTGTGTGTAGCTAAGTTGAGACATGGTAGTCTATATTTAGGCGATGTTACTCAAACTTCGGACAAACGAGCCCTTAAAGTAGTAATCTTCGCATCACTCAGCCTATCTCAAGTCTAGTCTCCAGGTACTGTATAGCCCAAATAAATAAGTCCACTTTATACTTGTCACAATATCTTCCAGCATACCCTTTAGATATGTACCCTCATCTACTTATCCAGATTCCCCGCTACGGGCCACCAATATATTACGGAGAGATTGCGGATCGGTTTCCAGGTCATCTTGGTTACAGAAACTCGGTCATTGAATTCGATTCTGAATGGTCGGACAACTCTAAGTGATACGGAAGCGTCCGGTCGCTTCGTACTAGCAAATATTATATACGTAGAATCGATGTGGTCTATGACATTGGATTCCTTCGACAACGCTCTGGTATTCGTCTTTCTCGCTCCTCCTTGGTAAGATTAGGCTTTTCTCAGACTTCCTATGCTCTTTCCTCGTCATCTCGCTGGAACTGGACTATAAAATTTGATACGTCCCTTAGAATCTTCAAGTTCATTTGGGTATGACCCGATGAATGCCAGGCGCCGGAATAAGGGTGGACGACTAAAATAATCCTTTTCATTTGATTCTCGTTTATCCTTCATTCCAGTCACAAAAGTTTGGGGAGGTTCCACTGAGCTCAGACTTTCGGCGAGTATATTTTTGTCATCAAGTGTGCGAGAATCACTGACTTCCTCATCTTGAGTGTTCTTTAATTCTCGATCCCGCTCTTTATACAGACGGCCAGTATCTGAAGTTGGGTCGATTGAAGTAGCACTTGTGACTATATCTGCCTTTTCAAAGCTAATTTTCGAAGACGTAGCCGTAAGTAAATTGTTCTCAGAAATCTATGTGTAAGGATTGAAAGTTGAGAAAGTTGTATCGATCGCAGAGGGAATCTTCTTGTAGATAATACGAAGGTCAGTTGACAGCTAATATTGAATATTGATAGGTACATATCAAGATCATGCACCTATTCGGTTCTAGATGCTAGAGGAGACGCTGGTGAAATATGCTGAAGAGAAATTTCACAGCCTGATGGAAGTTGTCAGCCATTGGAAAGGCTCAGCCACACAATACCCCACTCCACAGAGAAGATAACTAATATGCTACTGCATGATCTTCAGTGGCTATCAGCTTGAAAAGCCTCGCATATATTGATACCAACGGAACTGATACCTGCAAAAGAAATATATAAGTTTGTCTCTTAAGACTTACTTTCTGTTGATGTTGAAGTGGTGCAGTTGAGCAGAGTATACAGGAGCCGGGGTAACCACCAATAACTAAATTTTGCCTGAGGCATCAGAAAATACACTCTACGCGACAACGCGTCTCCCGAGGTTGACATAACCTCTTGAGTTCAACAATTCTCTCAACACCAGCACAATGTCTGACTACGAAGATGATATGGACATGGATGCCCCCGCGGCCCAAGATATTCCATTGTTTAGTTCAGAGAACACGAAAGGAAAAAGAAGCGCGGCCAATCTACCAGTCGAAGCAGAGGACAGTCTACCATGGTGAGCAGGATCTGACTCTAATCGCGTGGTTACTGAATATCCAAGGGTGGAAAAGTACCGTCCAGATACTCTTGAAGATGTCTCCGGCCATCAAGACATTCTAGCTACTATCAACAAATTCGTAGACACCAACGTGCGCCCATCCCGAATTCCTTCAAGAGGACACTGACAAGATGCAGAGACTTCCGCACCTCCTACTATACGGTCCTCCAGGAACGGGGAAAACCTCTACAATCCTTGCCCTTTCGCGAAGAATCTATGGCGCAAAGAACGTACGCCAGATGGTACTGGAATTGAATGCTTCAGATGATCGTGGTATTGATGTAGTACGGGAACAAATTAAGACATTCGCGAGCACAAAGCAGATTTTCACGGCCAGTTCAGACCCAGGAGGAGCTTCATCTATGGCCGGATATAAGTTGATTATTCTGGACGAAGCTGATGCTATGACTTCAACTGCGCAGATGGCATTAAGGCGGATCATGGAGAAATACACAGCAAATACACGATTTTGTATCATTGCGAACTACACGCACAAGCTCAGTCCCGCGTTACTGAGTAGATGTACAAGGTTCCGGTTCAGCCCATTAAAAGAAGGCGATATTCGGGTTTTGGTTGACAAGGTTATTGAAGAAGAGAACGTCCAAATCACCCCGGAAGCTGTAGATGCATTAGTTAGACTCAGCAAAGGAGACATGCGACGAGCTCTAAATGTTCTTCAAGCATGTCATGCTAGCAGTGAGTACTTTGGGTTCTACATTGGCTTCTCTGATCTTTCCTAGGCACTCCTCTCCATCTAAAAGGCCAACCCAAACCAGCCGAAAAAGACATCAAACGCGATATGATCACCGAAACTACAATTTTTGAATGCATAGCCTCACCTCACCCTGCAGATATCACTACGATTCTCAACACTCTCCTCAAAACCACAGATGTCACCTCTTGTCTTAAGACCATCAACTCTCTCAAAGCAATGCAAGGCTTAGCTTTAGCAGATATCATCACATCTCTAAGTGAAGAGTTGACAAAGCTAGATGTCCCCGCCAATGTGATGATTACATGGTTGGATGGTCTCGCGGAAATAGAATATCGTTTGAGCAGTGGTGGTGGAGATGTAGTCCAGACTGGTGCAGTGGTTGGTGTGGTTAGGAACGGTGCTGAATTATTGGGTGGAGTTGTCAAATCTTGACTTTAATGAAACACAAGCTTGCATGTGATTGGAGTTGATGGAACTGGTTGGGTTGGAGTTGGTGCTCCATATGCTTGTTATAAACGAATGATACACGGGAAGGCCCAACCATGATCTCGTATCTCCAGAGCCTCGTTTTCTTGCTTGCTCTCTCCTTTTTCCTGAGCTAGATGTTCTAGGCTTCAGTCACTGATTTGATTACCCCAAGTGGGCGAACTTGATCAACTGATCCTCATTTCACCATCTTACTCATTTTACAGAGTACTCATAACTCTTCAGCGCTGTATCCATTTCATTTTCCCACACCTGAATCCTATGAGCGCTATTTGAAATCTTACGGAGTCCTGCACACAAATTTTTCATACCGAGTTGTTTAGCTCTTGGAAATTCTTATCACTGCCTTATTTAAACAACACGTATTCTAGGACTATTCCGAATTAGTGTTACAAATTCTGGAAGAGTCTCCTAGGAGTATCCTTGAAACTATATAGAATTCTTTGTTTCTGCCTTGGAAAGAAAATAGCGGACCAGCCTTGAAAGCCAAGAAGTTCGGAGCAATTTCACCTTTCTACTTAACTCGGAGAAAGAAGCAGCTATATTGGGTCATGAATAAACAATAAAGTAGATCATTTGGTTCCCTCACGCAGCATTCTTAATAGCCTCTAACAACTCATGCAACTCCAACGCATCCTCAAAATCTGCAAACTTCTCTTTATCTCCTGTCACAAATGCCTCGTAAACCCTTGCTACGTTTCTCACTCCAGCCGTACGCTCAGCCACTATGGTTGGTTCTTCTGTGGCTAAATCCACGGTCACAATCTCTCCATCTTTCTTCAACAACTTCACGGAAATCTCATCCGCAGCTAGCATCTGCCACTGTTTCTGCGCTGCCTCGATCAGAATCTCGCCATCTGTGCCAGTAATCATCCATCGCAACCCATGGCCATCAACAGATTTTGGCATGATTCCTGGAGCAGCGCGGAAAGATATCGAGGCCAACGCGCTGGATTTCAGATTGCCGAGAAGGAAGATGTGATCTGGAGATGTCTTGGCCGCTGTAGCACCTGTGGGCTGCCCATCTGCACTGACGAGATTGGTGGTTGTATGGACGGTTTTCAAAGTGCTTTTGATGGATGGGATATCAAAACCACCCAGGACGTGGGTGAAGGAATCAAGGAAATGTCCAAAGTAGATGGTGAAGCTATTTCCGCCAGAGTTGGTGTCGAGATAATACGTCGCGTCTTTTGGCCAGATGGCGGATGGAAGACAAATATATGCTGTGACGGTTGAAGAGAGAACTTCACCGATTTCGCCGCTGGCAATGAGGGTGCGGAGTTTTGTTACCAGAGGGGAAGCACGAGCTTGAAGTCCCACGATTGTTTTGACCTTCTTGGAGGCAGCCAAGGCGGAAAGCTCTTCGGATTCTTGTAGTGTAGCTGCGAGTGGCCACTCGACATACAAGTCCTTTCCCGCAAGAAGAGCCGGTTTGGTGAGAGCGAAGTGATGCGTGATCATTACGCAGACCACGATGAGGTCTACATTGGGATCGGCGGCAATCTCGTCGGGTTTGCCGTAAGCGGCTACAGAGGGACCGAGTTTATGATGATCGATGGATGCTTGTGCTGATTCTTTGGTAGAGTTTTGAACAGCCACGATTTGGTAATTGGGTGAAGCCGTTAGGTAGGGTAAGTGAGCTTCTGCTGCCCAGAGTCCAGGAGCAAAACCACCTTGACCACGACCTAAACCGATGATGCCAACTCGAATGAGGGAATGAGGAGACATTTCGAATGACAATTTGTTATGTCGATAAAATAGCTTTACACAAGTCAAAGTGATGGATTTTCCGAGGAGGGATGAATGTTTATCGTATTCAAATGAGAAGTGAAGGTTTTGAGCAGAGTTTTCATCTCGAACGAGGGAGGAAAATGGTTTTATAGAAAATCTCATCCCAACGTATAGAGCTGGAAACTAATGACGCTTTGATCCTGGATTAGAAATACATGGTCGTGACGGAGTTGTGAGACGAGAAGGGAAATATGTAAACGATCGGAAGACCACAGCCAATAGCAAGTCCGGGGTTCGCTGAAAATGGCTAAAAGTGGGTCCAAGTCCGAACATTTGTCAGCCCGACTGCTAAAGAAACTTGAACTATACATCGCCTCAGCATCTCATAGCAGTCTCAAGCTGTTGCATATTCAGCACTTTTCATTTTTTACTGCTATGGAGCAATATTCACGGAAGAAATCTTGCAAAAGCTGCAGACTGGCCAAGACAAAATGTAGTCTCGATATGCCTCAGTGTTTGCGCTGTGTTCGGAAGACCTTGTCTTGCAGCTATGAGCCTCTAACCCAGCGTATGCGTACAGCTTCAGTGACTTCGGTTGAAGGCGGAATGTTCCATTCGTGGTTAGCAGCCACTGAACCTTCTGGCCCCGAGGTCCGTTCTGGAGAACCCTCCGAAGTTCCATCGGATCTTGACTTTACACTTCCGCAGACTCCGACTCTTCAACAGATGTATGGCGACAATATGGAATGGAGTGCAAGCCAATCTACCTTTCAATTACCTGCAATAAACATAGGTTTTGTAGAAGAAAACCCTGGACCACTTCCAGATGTAGAGAAAGAAGGAAGCATCTGCTGGTTTGAGATCCCATCAACTGAAGGGAGCGATTCCACTCATCCAAGACGATCCGTACCCATTACAGCAAATGAAACTTACGACCCAGTATTTGCATTGTCTCAAGCATTGAAGAAACGTAGCCAACCTGCTAAATGGGAAATGTTCATAAAGACTCCTGACAGTTTACCAACCCTCCTAGATCGTAAGCCCGCCTCCAACATCACATCCATGATTGCAGGAAATTCAATATGGGCCATCATCCAAGGTTCTGTTTCTGAAATTGCTGACGGAAAGTCGGGTTTATTTATTCATTCCCAAGCCGATTTCAAGGATGAGGCACTAGCCAATTGCAGCAGCATTGTCTCAATGTATGTCAGAAAAACACCTGCTTGCACAATGCTGGTTCAAAAAACTCTCTTATTGGAGATGCAGAGATTATATGACGAGGTTAGCTCTTCATCTGCTCCATTTTACTCGGTGTTTTACTTATCACTACAGTTTAAAAATTATAATGAGAACGCGCTTTTGCATGCTCTTCAAGCATTGACTTTGTATGGAATAACCCTTGCAACAGATGTCTCTCGATGTAAAATCTTGAGCATGATATCAAGGATAGCCATGGGCGTATGTTTTGGCCAAATTCCCTGCTTTCGTACATGGCGGATTTAACATATGTAGGAAATGGCAACGCAAGCCCTCACCGATGGATATCTCTCCGAGAAAGAAAAGCTAGGAAATTTCCCTAGCTGGGAAGAATTCATTTGTGCGGAGAGCAAGAGAAGGTAAGTTGACTCTCCCATTTCGAGCCAGGATCATGCTGAAAAGAAATGGCAGAACATTCATCATCTTGCATCTTATTGAGATGGTTATAGACATCAACATTGGAGGTCCTGGTTCTGCGCCTTCGGACTGTTCTAATATGGAAAATATCCCGCTACCTTGCAGCAAAGCTTTGTGGGAAGCTAATACGGCTGAAACGTGGGAAGAGAGATATAAAAACTACCTTTCTACTAGGAGAGGTGGAAAATGGTTAACTATTGGTGATCTACGGCGTTGTAAAGACTCAGACCTTGATACTCTAGACAACGGTATAATGGAGGATTTTGCCACATGGTCAGCCGAAATGGACGGATTTGGGCAACTTATTATCACAGGATTACTGCTGTGGAGATAGGATCTATTATTTTAAATCTAAGTAGTACTAATCCGTCTTCTTCGACTGCTTCCGTCTCCATACAAAATCTCTCCCAAAATTCAACAATCCATACCCCGTCTCGCATTCCCCTTGCTAACCTCATCACCAATCTGCCAAAAAATACTCCCATCATAACAAGCCCTCAAATCAGACTTGCTAACCCTACCTCCCCTTTGAAGTACCAACCAGTCGTCCCCCATTCCATCATCGCAAAACTCCACCCAGCAACATCAGCCGCGACTCTATTCCTCTTTACCATCTTCCACAGCTCTCCAGCCGCCAAAATCTCCCTATTTTCCACATCATACTCTTCAAATAAACCCTCAAAATAATCATTTCGGAAATTCTCGCTCAGGTCATAGATATTCGTGTCGGAACCGTGTTTCGCTTTGTGGATCCCGTCAATATAGATCCGGAAGAATAGATCGGGGATCAGGGAGTGGGAGAACCGGGTTGGGTGGGAGAATAAATGGGGATGAGTAGAGATGAGAGGGAAAATGGGATGTTGAATCCGAGAAGGCGGAAATCGGTGTAGATATCTTTTGGGTGGATGATGGAGTCACCGTCGCTGTCCCAGAAACGGACGTGGTTTTGGAGGGTTGTTAATGGGGGTTTTCCCTGGTTTAAGGTAATATTCTGCGTTTGATATGACGTAGTATCTCTATTATATTGCGATTGAATTCAAAGTAGAGTGCCATGAAAGTGAGAAGTAAAAAGAGGCAAATTAAGGGGCTAGGAGGGTAGCCTTTCCATAGCCATGCTTTATCCATGATCTAAATGGCGGCTACTTTAATTTAGTCTGTTGAGGATTTGTGTTGTCGAAGTAAAGACAAATGAATTGGGAGACGAGATTATTTTGTTTGCAGCTTCGCTGACGACATCGATGTTGCAAAAGGACGGCCTGCAGTCAGAGCGATAGCTTGAGCGCGTTAGGGCTCTGTTTTAACTCGTTTCAGGGCCTTAGGCCCTGTTTCATCAGTTAAATCAGTACTAGTTGCCACTCTAGTATAGCGTACTGGAAGCCTATATATAGGGTGCACTTCCCACTGTAGAATTGATTCTAAAAGCCAACAATCGACTTTACGCGAGGTTTGGTATGACAAGGAATTTTTCTTCAAGCAACGGGCCGACTCGCGTCAAGTCCATAGTCTTAATATGATATATCCGCTAGTTATAGATGGCAACCATAGCCAAATAAGTCGATATAAACCCCTTAAGTGCGAGGCGTTGTTCAAGTCTGAGCACAGTAAGCGGTCGCAGAATTTTCGTATCAGAAAGTATTTTTCTTGAAGCTATTTGAAACTATTTTAATCCAATGTTATTCCAAATGTCCCTGTCGCAATGAAGCATTGTTGATATCTTTTATACTCTAGATTTGTGCGAACTTCAGCGCTCCCAGTACTTAGCTCCCGCCTGCTGCGCTTTGCGATCACTCTCGGTTTCCAATCTTGAAACGCTTTCACTACTCGATCATGGAAGGCGGTTGCACCGATATTTGCTGGTGGCAAATCTTTCAAAATCTCCCAGAGATCTTGGCTCCAACGAGTTTCACCATCAAGTTTGATGATGATGCTGCCAATACTTTCGTACAAGAGATCGCCAAGTTCGGCTGTGTCGATATCCATGCGTAGTAGATGTTGTATCTGTCTCTGAATAAATCTTACGATATATTCGGGGTCCATAACACCTTCGTGCCCGAAATAACTGTCGCGATCTAAAGCACCGAGTTGCGTGAAGCGGCCGGGATCAACTCCGGGAGGACTTTCCACATTGATGATTAAAGTACGTATACTATAAACTTGATCACCGGAACTGGAGACGTCGCAGCGATATCCAAAACTTGGCCCATGGCGAAGATAAAGCTGAAGGAGGCTAAGGATCATCCAAGCTATAGGTCCTGGGCCACCATTACCGATGCGAAATGCTTTGTAACCAGGATGTCCAGGTTTAAGCTCAGGTGAAATAGCAACTCGAAAGTTACATGTCAAGGTCTCAACCCGCGAGGCTGGCTTTGGCATTATAAGCCAGGTTGGCATAACGGAAATTTGGTTGAGCATGATGACATCGAGGTGATAGTTGACTTTAATCCGTGCGAGAACAAGCGCCGCGTCTGATGACAGCTGGCGGTTTACGAGGAAGATCGGATGAAGTAGCGAAGTGAGCGGCTTAAATAACAGACCGACACCTGTCTCGCCTGCTCTTGCTACCTCTTTGCGCGTGTCTTTCCGTACTTTGCTTCGGTGCCGAGCAATCAGGTCTGCTTTATCAAGGTCCGGTAGGTCTACAACATTAGAAGTTAAGACTAGTTTAATGATTTCCTCCCGAACTTCTTGAGGAATCGTGAGAAGTGGAGTTAGAGACGCAGCATTCGTGGAGCTATTTTGCGCAAAAGCCGCGCGCGGAAAGCAACAGAAGATGGAAAAGCGAGTAGGCATCAGACTGTATGTAATGCTTCGATGAAGTATGTTATATGTAGATGGGCTGGCGGCGATACTTTCTGGAATTCTAGATATGTGGAGATCTTAAATGGCTGCCGCCTACTCATGGCTGGATGTGTGGGGACGAAGATCACGTGACTGGAGTGCTGTAGATTCAATTGAAATGTATGCTACGGCAGGTAGGTCTCTCAAAATAGATCCATGGTATGTAGTTAATTATTGACTATAAGGCTCTTGCTAAACAGATAAGAAATAGTTGAAATAGATATTTGAGAGACAAAGCGAGAAGAAGTGTGCAAGATGGCAACTAAGGAAGAGGGGGGAGAAGAATGAATTGGGAGAGGAAAAGGGAGAATATGCAAAAAAGATTCCCTCAACTTTAAAAACGCTTCCGCTCGATGCCGTCAAGATACATGCATATCGCATCAACCGGAAATACCTATTGATGACCTGTAAGCGCTAGAGTTCAAGCATACATAATTGAAGAAATTGAAAATAAGCTACTGAACCTCGTACTTATTTTCTATTCAATCACTACTCATGCTGACGATTCGGTAGTATTGAAGAAGCGCGCCTCTAACGGTGAGCACTTACAGGCCTCGAACTCCGAATACGAGAGGCTCGGAAAGCGTTACGATGAGGATATTCAAGGCAGCGAATCTGTCAGGAATTCCCATCCTTGCGTTAAATCATCACAATACATCGCCCCATTTTTTTAGCCTCCTTATATTTGTGACGGTCTTGGACTTAACGCCGAATTCATTACATGCAGGTGCTGATTCCTCTGTTTTTCCTGACAAGGTCAACAGTATCAAATCTGCAGAAGCTCACCAGGCGGCGTGCTATGGAACTGTTGCGGCAAGCTTTGCACTGGAGCAGATTGGCTTGCCGGGTAGGAGAAACCTAGAGGATGGCCAAGAACTGTGGAATGATGTCGCGGTTCAGGAGAGGTTAGCTGAATATATGTTGAGCGTTGGTGCGTGAATTCGATTATGAAGGCTGCATTAGAAATTAAATGATGGTCAACTTTCGCCCATCTCTGCAAATAGATGATAAAAGAAGAGATGATATCAAGTCCTAATCGAGATTAGCAGAATCGCACATCGTAGCTTTATCGTTAACCTTTACTTTCCATTTCCAGTTTTAGCCTGATATCGCCGATGCAGTACAAGTCTACCAAGTTGTGAAAGTGAGCTAATATTTAAGCAGCAAGATGAAGGACAATTGTATCTCAAAGCAAGTATTCAATTCCCTCTAATCCCTGGGAAGACCGGCCTGCAACCTTCTCTGAATACGAATTCCGCATCAACGCTGCCGCGTACAGCATTAATACCGCGAGTAACAATGATAAAGACTGAGTCACTTTCAACAACATTAGTTCTTTGTCTTACGATCTTAAAAAAGTAAACTGAAAAAGAGTGATACAAGGTCATGTGATTTCTGCCGTTTTCAGTCTAGCCCCAGTGAGCAGGTCCTAGCGGTTCAACCCCTGGCTGGGTAGGTATTTCAGTCCTTTGCTGCTATAAAATTCACCTTGTCTCTCATTATTCTGTATTTAATTCATGACTTTTACCTGTTTTTACCGAACATTCATGACTGATTCTTAGACCCATTGTTCTTCCCTAATTCATACCTGGGTAGCAGGATTCAAAACTTGAGGAATTTTCACCACGTGACTGAAGAAATTCAAATCTTTCTCTCACCTCATCTCACCTCCCTGTTGTCAACCACGTCCCCGGGGAATGGACGCAGGCCTACTTGAGAATGTTGGAGCGAGTGCTATAGGCTCTATCATCTCGAAACTCGTTTGCTATCCCTTGGACACCATAGCAGTACAATATCAAACCTCCACTCGACGCCCCCTTCTCTCAATCTCACCCAAACAGTACTATCGGGGCATTGGCGTCTCGCTCCTCACCATTACACCAGCCACAGCGCTCTACCTGACGACGCGTGAGGCCGCTCAGGTTGCTCTCCTCCCTCGTCTCGGCGATGGCGCACTCAATGACGCGCTCTCTGGAATCATGGCCGAGCTCACCGCGAGCGTGCTCTTCACGCCCATGGAGGTCTTGAAAGCCCGGTTGCAGATTTCACATTCCGGCCAAGAAGGAAAACTCGTTTACCAACTCCGGGAAATCGCGCGAAAAGAAGGCTTCCGTGGATTTTATCGGGGCTATGTGGCGGGGATTGCGATGTACATCCCGTACAATGTTCTGTGGTGGACTACGTATGGGAAGGTCAGACGAGAAATGCCGGAGAGGAGTATCGTTGAACAGATTGCGGCTGGGGCTGGGGTGGCTTCTCTGTCCTCCGCTGCGTTCATTCATCCATTGGAATTAGTGAAAACGAGGTATCAGGTTGCGACGAGTGACACTGTTGCAGCTACTGGGTCAAGAAGCTCAGACAGAAGAGGCCTGGTACAGGTAGTCAGGAATGTAATGAAGGAGAGTGGGATGAGGGGATTCTACGCTGGCTTTGTTCCAACGGTGATGAGGAGTGTACCGAGTGCGATCATCATGATGTGTGTTTTTGAGCAGTTGAAGGCGAAGAGAAAGGAACCCGATGCATCTGTTTTATAAGATCGGTTGGGTATGCATTGAACTGGAGATACATGGTAGACTCTAGACGATAGAAGATGGCCAGCGCTCTGCAATTATGGTCACATGTACAACACTAGAAACAACCCAATTCGAATACATCTACTCTTCATTGTACTAAGAGATACACTGAATCACAGGACAGCAAATTCATGTTTTATGGTAAATTTTGACTACGGTTCTTCCGAAAAACCTAGTGTTATACTCTGCTGCGCCGCAACGAGATGACTAAATCAGCCTTACGGCCCCATGGCCAGGCACCAGCCGGCTTATTTTCTGCAGGTATAAAACTACTTCAACAGCCTCATGCCCGAAGTGACCATTATAATTTCCCATTTTTCTTCATCTTCACGACTCTGCCTTACTTGGGAGGAAAATGCATTACGTCCGCCATCTCACCGGTTCGACGATTGAAGAACAGCTCTTCCCCGCCGGCCGCACCTTGAACTTCTCCGATGAGACCCCAATCAGAACCGTGAGCACGCTTCTACGACATGCGTGGGTCTCGATTCCTCCTCAGACGACGCCGACAGGGGATCCCGCCAGTCTCAGCACTTTCATGAGAGACGCCAGCCACCTATCGCCAGAGGGACGAGCCAACGCACCCAAGAATCCGGATCTGACGATTTCTACCGAGTGGCGCAATGAGATCTACGAGAACTGGAATCACGTCTTTTATGACGTGATGAATTTTTTGACAGAGGCGGCGGCCGGGGTGGGTCATCTGGAGCCGCCGAGTCACGATGTGTTAGCGGTGTACTTTCCTCAGTCTGAAAGCGAGGGTACTCTTGTTGAAGGTACGGGAGAAAAGAAAACAAGAGAAGCGTGGGAAGGGAAATGGTCGACTCATGTGCTGCTCATTCCGACGTATCTTCCAAAGGGATTGAAGGTGAAGATTTTAAAAAAGGATAGTAAAGAAGTTTTGGTTGAGTTTGAGAAGCAAGAGAGCGAGATCATGACCGAGATTTTCTGGTTGAAGAAAGAAACGGAAGTTATTGTGAACTTGGAGATGGAAGGGGAGAATCTGACTGCGGGCGAGCTGGCTGTTGTATTTGCAGTTGGCGTGTTGTGCGATTGATGATGAATCAAGGAAGAGAAAATGCGATCTCGGACGGAAATTTTTTAGATTGTTTCCTCAATTAGAAATTGTGCCTCTGACTCTACTGTGATTGTAGCTCTGAGTTGCAACCTGAAAATGAAACTGGAAAAGCGCCAAGAAGTTTCTCGTTTATCAAGTAACCTCTCCTGTGATTGCGGCCTATGTAACTTTATGAGTCTTCCTTCTTGGTCCAAAGAGGTACTAGTTGATTGCTCCGGGGTTACCACAACTATTAGGAAGAAACTTCGAGAATCAACAGGGCCTTGAGAGCCTCTATCTCGTGTATTTAAAGAATACTAAGTTAAAGAGCAAGAGTCAGAGTCAGAGGCTTCTCAATATGATGAAGGTACAGATAGGGTATTCATAATCCGGGCAAGCGGCCCCTGAATGCTTCACGGAAGTAAGAAGATTGATGCCTGGATCTTAAGTTGAGCGGCATCTTCGCCGCTGTGGTAGCAACGCATCCCGGATCTCTTATCTGGAGCTATACAAATTCAAGTCATTCTTTGTCGTGAATAAGCAAGATTGGCATACTCAGTACACAAGAAAATCCTCCATTTGATTATCAGCACTCAGCATCTCCCCATCCATCATGCCATGGAAGAAGCATTCTCCTACTAGCCTGTGTATATACCTTCCGTCGTGAAGAGTTTCATTCCGTAGAAGAAGTGGAGTGCGTGTGCCATGGAAAATACAAACAATGTCACCGCTCATAGTATAAGAAGGCACCCAGCCCATGTAACCCCATTCTGTGACACAAAATCTACGACCATTAGCCATTGGCTTTAAAGCACGGTCAAAGTTCACACCTCGTCCCAGAAGTTATCGTCCATGTTCGGTCTGGAGGGAAGATTCTGATGGAGCGAAGGATCTAGAAGCAATTTATCTACAGAGTGAAATTCCGAAACAAACGAGGTAGATGCCGGCCGATTCTCCTCTGTTCTGTCTCCGATGAGAGCCCTCCAAAATGCTTCTTCACGTGGCTGTAAGGTCAAGTACGGGTCTGGGGAGTAATTTTCTTTCAGTTTGCGGCATTCCTCGTACCAGGACATATCCGCTGATCGGGTGCCTTGTCCCTCATCAAATATGTAACCTCGGAGTCATTTTTTCCAACAACTTTAACTTTCTCGATACCTACGCCGGTGAGCCGAATTGCGTTGAGATCGGTCTCAAGGAGAATTTTTTCGTTGTATTTTCGTCCTTCTGAAGCATTGTATGCAGGTCCGACTGTAAAGCTGTCGAGAGGAATGACGCCCGAAGGCTTGCTCCAATCCGGCACCCAAGAAGGAAGCCCATCCATCTTCCGTACATGCCCAATAACTGCCCCAGACAAAAGAGCAAGGCTATTTTGCTTTCGAGATAAGATGTGTCTAGCTGCTTTTATGTAGACTTGCTCCGGGGTTTTATAGTAGTCTATCCATTCCTTCATGTCCAAATTATCCGTCACAAGACCCAATATGGCGAAAAATTTGTCTCTCGGATCAGTAGCTTGATGGTTAGCGAAGTACATCATGGCTTCACTAAGGGTCCAACTTTTCTTGATAAATAACGATCTCCGAACAAAATTGATTAGTTGACTCTTCAAGTAGAATGGTATGACACTTTCGATACTAGATTTAGTGGTTGGCGTTTGAGTAGAACGCCTACGATTCAGAAATCGTCTCGCAATCCAGTGTACCACATCCCAACTCAGCATTCCATGCCCATGGATCAGATAAAGCTCGCGGGCTACGGCCACTTCCTGAACTACCCAGGTCCTACTAAACCAAGGGTGAGTAATAAGTTCACCGAGTGCAAGCCATGATGAAGGATCTCTCTCCTGCAGATATCTCTGTACCGTCTCTTTCGGTGAAATGATTGGAGAAATATTGTATATGTCGAATAGTAGCCATGCTGCTTCTCTCTCATAGCCGTTATCACCTAGATAGACAATAACTCGACGAGCGCGAGTGTAGATCTCCCGCATGAGTGGTATTTGATGGTTTTTTTCATCGCGATCGTCCTGATTAATACATAATGTGACGTTCCATCTGAACGAAAGTGACTCAACTGTGTCGTTCCATCTGAAAGAAATGCGCAGGGATAGGAAGGATCCAGACTAAGCATCGCCAAACTCCACCAGCTCTTTCGCGCCTCGCGAATTCCTCCCTTACACCTTTGCATCCTCATTACCAACAGGCCTGGCCCCGGATATCCATGATCATAATGCACTGCTCTAATCCATTCGTATTATCAGGCTGCATGCCGGTCACCGGGCTCCGTGCCACGGTTGCCGCTGACAGGACACTCCCGGCTCGGGGCGTGGGAGCCGTTTTGGGCCCCCTCTTGGCAAAGTCTCTCTTACAGTCCTTCCACTTCATCCTCTGCTGCGCACCGTTCTCTCTTGCATTTTTTCTCTACGCGCATTCACAAGCTCGAGTCTCTTAACTTTTCGCTCTCCGTACTTGATAAATTCTTCTTATAATATAAATTTTATTTATATTCTTTATATTCTAGAACAACACGATTTCGCCTTACAATGCCTCCGCCGAGGAGACGGAAATTCCTCTAGTCCGACCCTGAAGCAAAGAGGGCAAGGGAAGAGAAGATTATCCAAGAATATAGCTAGCAGCTACCGGATGACAATCCCGATGTTGCAGGAGAAACTGAAGCGTGTCGTGAGAGGCTGATGATGGAGTGGAAAGAGTATGTTTAGAATTTTGTAGAACCTAGCACTATCTAAAGCTAATAACTATAATCTAGCTACTTTAGCGCCCTTACTACAAACCCAGATAGCATTTGGCTCGATCTCTGCCTTGAAAAGGACCTTGCTAGTGATAGGAGTCGGGCTTTCTTAAAGGCTTATGTCAAGGACTCTGCCTAAGAAGTTCCTGTGCTTGGGCCGGGAGAGATCGCCTAGAAGCAGACGGTCACCTCGGCCAATTCCTTACTCAACGTCTGGAGGAACCTTATTTCAAAGGCAGATGCTACTGTACTACGAGATAAGAGGCGAGAGGATCCTGCGAATCAGAATACTTGGAGACTGAGGTAGATGGATCATACTAATCGAAAGGGCCATGGTCTCGTCTTTGAGATCTCCAAGGTTAGTTAAACACGACCGCCTTCCTAATCAACATTCTTTTCTCTTTCCTTAGTTCCTATTCTTTCTGATGTTGAAATATACAGTGGATTTTTAGAGCTGGTGCAGAGGAACTCGGGCTTTGCACCTTATTGATTGTTAAGAAGATAGAGGCAACAGCAGAAGATTCATAGGTATAGAGAAGAGAGGATAGATTGCGTTGTTACGAATGGAGCATTGATCACACGGATTTCATTGATATTCTCTTCGTACCGATACATTGATTTATCTACTTGTTTCTTATTTGTTTTCATGTTCTGAGTTCTTTGCTCTGGTCGTTCTTCCGAAATATACTATCGAGAGCTAGTTGAGGGCCAACGAGATTCTTATTTTATTGGCTGCTCCTCTGCCCCTCGTACACTAGAGTCCGAATTAGGTTCCTCGCTATGCTTATTCTCGCTGGAATTGATGGCTTTAGGCCGAAGGCTCTCTTACGTTTTCTATTTAATCAAATTCAACTAGCTGTTGTAAGAGATCAGAGTGACCGGTCAAAGACGAAAATCGCAGTCACGTTCCAGGTTCCGATTGTTAAAGAACGTCGAAGTACCCGAGTGTGATGAGAAGGATATCACGTGAACTGAATGTCATGCGTAGACGGCACGGGCAGACAGAACCTCATTACCGAAGTATGGAGAATAAGAAGTACATTCAGAGTCTATTCGAACTAGAGCCGGAGAGAAGTCTGCTGTAGATAAGGCATACCTTACTTATGTAGTTTTTTCTTTCCTTATATTCTTCTTTTCCTTCGTAGCTAGCCTATAAACCGAATATACTCAGACTATTAACGCACTCTTATATGCCTCTTGACTAGCTATATTCGTGTTCGTGCCGTTACACTGATATTCTGTTAAATTAACACAGTCTATCAGGGGGTTCTCTTAAAGAGACGGGTGCTGCAGCTTTATGGCTTCCTTTTTGCTTCTATTTCGTGGTTTCAAAACGAGATAGAGATGCAGTAGGAAAAGCTTACTCTAACGAGGTAAAAGTAGTGCTTAGTTGGTTAGTAGCCAGGCGGACTTGCTGCCTTGTCTGGTACATAGTAAGTCGACTTGGCGCCTTAGAGCAGCTAAAAGACCGATGGAAACCATCCTCATCATCGTAGTCATCACAGGTTACTGTAACAGAGAGTAATATATCAATTATTGCTCTCCGGAATAATCCATCAACTGGAAGCGAACCACTTCGTAAACCAATCAATCGCCTGCACCTCTGCTTTCTCTGCTGATTCAATCTCAACCTTGTCGTCAGGATGAGTCCTGATAGCAAAACCATGCTTGGCCCCTGGAAAAATCTTAACTTCAGACTCGTCATTGCCCTTTTGCTCTAAAATCTCCTTCATCTGCTTCACCACGGTGATCTTCATGTTCGAATCCTCATCTCCCACCGCCACACTGATCGGTATCGTGATTGGCGCGATATCAGTGGGAATATCGACATATGACGGATGCGCTGTAAAGACACAATCGATCAGTCTCCCCGGGGTTTGAGAGTTTTGCTGGGACTCGTGACGCGGAACGTGTGAAGTGGGTGCGTCCTGAGCGAGGAGAATGGCGTGTTTCCCACCCCAGCAGAATCCAGCAACGCCGATCTGGAGGTTGCTAGTTGCGAAGGGAGAAGGAGACGTGCGCAATGCTTGGAGGAAAGACACGATTTTAGGATGCGTGTCCGGGATTTTGGTCTTGCTTTTCCAGGGTATAGCAATCATGAGGGTTTGCACCACATAAATCGGCTTGTAGATGATGGTTGTGAACCATGAAGCCGGAGTTACGATTTGATCAATGAGAGAGATGGCTTTTGGATCCATTGCGTGTCCTGCTTTGTGGTCAGCAAACTCGATGGAACGATTTGTAAGGCAAAATAGGTAGGTAAGTAACCATCCATGAAGTCCGGACAGTACACCAGAAAGCCTCCTCGCTTCGCGTAGCGATCGCAAAGAACCTGATTATTCACAAACTTCCACCCAAATGCATCAGTGATCAAAACAATAAGCCCTTTTGGGACGACTCCATCATCAGGTTGAGCTACGTAGGTCGGAATTCCGTGAATGGTTGTTTCGGTGCCGGTAGGAGTGTTGGGCGTGATACCACCGCTGAAGCAGTCGGGACAGGACATTTTGCTTGAGCCTTGATTGTTTTCTACCTCGAAAGTACATCATGATGAGACTTTTGCCCATACTTATAAGAGTCAACGAGGAACGGGTCGCGATCACGTTTGGTGGATTTAACCCCTGTAAATCTGATGAGTCTTTACCGAAGCCACTAACATGCCTCAGAGTGCGAAGTGCGAGGTGGCCAATCAGCAAGTCCACCCTGATAAGACTATCTACATATTTCAACTAAATTTTTAGATATTCGTCTTTTGACGTCAGAATAAAACAATCCCTTGCGCAAATGGATATTGGGCTGTTTACTATGCTGATCAATGGGTTAAACGAGATGCATGTCAAATGAGAGTCAGCCTATCAAACTTAAATCTCCTACACAATTTCCCTGGTCAACACCTACAAGATGTCTCAAGATAATCTGACTGTGACAGATTTAATTTTTGTAGCACGTGTCCTTGAATACTATGTTCATCCCGGTGAATCTAATGAACCTTTCGCTGAATATTTTCAAGTACTTTGAAGAGTTGTACTGTACGTATTTGTTCAAATGGAGTTGGCCATGTTCGTTTTCGATGGGCAGTTAAAGATCCGAAATAAGTGACAGTTCTTTGTACCGCTGGAAGTTTACGTACTAGCACGTTCTCTTCATGAAGGTTTCGACTCTGCCTATATCAAATATATATCTGCACTTCTTGACTACTTCCATCTACTCAGAAATGCAGCTTTTAAAATATAGCGAGACTTGATCGTTGCGGCGGACCATAATTCCAATAAACGTTTACCTGGTTAATTCTCGCAACTATGTACCGCTCACGATATGACCAATTCTACTTCCTCATACTCGTCCCCAAGTGCCTCGCCATCCATGAGGCCGTGAATGTAGCAATCGCTAATAATCTTGTATGTCCCGTCGCCGGCATCTCGAAGGAGAAACGGGTACTGGCAAACGTACAAAACGGCAACCCGGTCGCTAGGACATGTTCCGTCTACCGCCAGCCATACCTCTCGGATTTGGCCATGAAGAATCGGCGGTTGTAGCACCACCTCCTGTGGGCGCCGGCAAATTCAGAGGTGTAAAGCTTCTTGAAATCTGCAAATATTTTTCTCTGGATAATCTCATTTATGTTCAGTAATCCGGTCAATATCTTTCTGTAATAGGAGTACTGGCTTTCGTCCTTATCGTCCTCGGTCGCCGTGCGCTGATAGATCCAGTCCATATAGGCCTCCCAAACTATTCCATAATCTGTCACGGGAGTCCTACCGTCCGCGAAGCGGTTGCAAATGAACGTGCGCCACATGTTCTCGTACCTCTCCCAGCTGAAGTACTTCGGCGTCGGCCACGCGAGGCGGATCATATTCTCATATGCGTCGCGTCTCTTCCGCTGGGATCTCCTAAACATCTCCTTCGAACCAGCAAACTTGAACTTCCACGGGAGACTTCAGATCCTGAAGCTTGGGTCGGACCTCGGTGATAATGGCATTGAAATCTTGTATGGCCCGGAAGATGTTCTTTTCCAGCCCAACGGCCTCTCCGAGCCAGATCCGTACCGTTGATGCATTTTTATAGATTTTCCCCATCACTTTGACGTGCTTGGCCCACTCCTGCATGTCCGCCCGGTTGATGCTCAGCGCATCCACCCAGATCCGTAGGGGTGCTGTCAGTTCCCGCAGGCGTAGCGAAGCCCTGAACAGCTCGCCGCCAACAGCCCATCTCGATTCCACCACAGACAATCTTCCCGTCCGGCAACACGCCACCGTACTTGATGTACAAGTACTCTGCTTCAGGGTCGTCTAGTAAGTCGCGGATGGCTACTACCCTCGGCTCCTTCTGCTCATCCACGTCATAACAGATTCCTACTACATCGTCGAGGTCGCGCGGGTGCGAGACGCTCTTGCTCCATCAATAGCTTAGGGCATCGTACGGCTCGTCCGATTCAATATCGAGATGCGACAAGCTGCAGATAATTTCATCCTCTCCGTGGCCTGGTCGTACGGTCAGGATCCTCGTCTCGCGGGGAAGATTGAGCGGCCGGTAGGGGTAGAGTGCCATGGCCGCAATGGAGATGGAGCGAGACGGGTGGCTCAAAAATCATTGACAAAGCAGAGGAAATAACTTCATTATATCAAGCCTGGCTTGCTTACGCACAGTGGTAGGTAAGGGTAAGGCATTATAATAGCCCTGCCGCAAGAATCGGCGTTGCTCTATGGCGCATGAAAGTCACGGACTGACGAACCGTTCGCATTACCTATTGTTTGCCGGATTCTGTGCTGGAGGACCATTGTTTGCGTGATTGTTTACAAATTTCATGATATATCCAACGCTTAATTTTGAGATTCGAATGATCCATGCGTATTCTTGATAATTTGCCTTCTTCAAGTTTCGTCTTCATGTCTTCATAATTAAGATAGTCCCCTGGATCTATCTTGGCACTCATATTCCCTGCAGTAGATGCCATGTTACAGTGGACACAACTTTTTGGGGAATTTAGGTTATAAATAGCAGCAAAGCACTCTTTTTATGTGAGGACTTGGGTTTTGTGAGATTAGTCAGCAACTGATAGCTCTCCGAAGAGATTCATTCTCTTCTCTCTGGATGCACAATCTCTACAGCTACCTACATATGCTTACTAACTAGATGTGGAATCAAGATTGAAGGACCAGCGTGCAACTACCCAAAAATCAGGCAGCAGATGGCCTCGAGACCGCTCACCGAAATGGGCGGGCTGGGTTGGTGAAGATCAGGCTGGGTTTGACGCCATATGCATGCGACTATTTTCAGCCCGCTCGCCTCATCTTTTCACTTTTGATTTCCTCACCAGACCATAAGGCTGTGACCATGGGCTTGGGAATCTTACTGTCGGCGTTCATCTGGCCAAGTCCTCGTTGGTCTCAGTGGCCAGCGCTCGTTCTTGTGCAACAAGCAGCATGCATGTCAACGGATCCTGCAGGTATGACTCTGTGGACGATTTGTCAGTTGTGGCAGGCGCCGCTTCAGCCAAAGTTAGAGGACACGCAATTCTAATGGTGGTTTGAATTTGCAAGGCAGCCTTCACCGAATGGTATCTTCAGGACAATGATTGGCCCGGTCAGGAGAAGAAGGGTGGTCAACATACGGTAGAGCCGCCGCGACAACCATGTTTAAGAGACACGCCCTCAGCCTGACGAGTCGGATTCATTATCGCCCTCTTCTCTCATTGCCTTCATACACTCCCTCGCATACATTTGTTGGCACAATCGTGGTAGTGAACCCTTGGATTTAGAGAGCCTTGGATACCTACGATACTCGGTCAGATCACGGAACTACCCGCTCGTTCATCTGGTACCTTACATGATGATCACTGTTTATGCAGCTTCTTCGATAGGCCGCCCAAATCCCAGCGTGGTCTATTATATCCTTCTCTTCTCTATGTTGGCTGGTCGGACTTTGGCGAGACAAGTCAACTTTGGCGCATGCTTCAATGACAATGTTACCAAACTTGACAATAACGACACTTCGGATCCGCTGCAATGCTTCAAGTGGGATCCCACTCATACCAATCGGACACATACGGATAAGACATTCCTTAGTCTGGATGGATGTCTGACACTCTGTGGTGATGGGTTTCAATACTATTCAACGACGGATATTGCTTTCCGGCTGACTCTCTTCGTCGTCCCATTGGTATCTCTTGCTGGTCGTGTGGGAATTGCTCCAGGGAGTATTGGAAATATGTTTTGGACAGTTGTCCATTTACTTGGCGATCCAATCGACTCAATATGGAGCACCTTAGCGCGGCAAGAGAAGGCACTAAGAAACTACCATATCGCCTTGGAAATCGCGCCTGGTGCGGCTCATGAGATTGCTGCCATTTGGACTGCATATGATCAGTGGTGGCAGGACCCTGTGGCACACTTTGAAAAGGGAATCAAAAAGAGAGGGGTGCTGGTCAGTCGTGATCGGTTTCTCAACGAACCATATCAACCCAACAGAGGCGAAACATTTGCCATTCCAACGCAAGCAAATCAGCCTGGCGACCGCCAGTCAAGGAATATTGTCCCAGATTTCTTTACATTCGAGGAAATCTACTACATTAAGAAATCAGCACGCGATTTAGCAAACAATAGGTTCGCTTATATTTCTGTATCAGCTTACTACCAGATTGATGGCTATGTGTGTTGTACAGAAATGCTGACGATTTGAACAGAACAAATCACCCTATCACCTCTTGGTTCGCTATCATTATATTTGTTGGTGCTCTCACTGCGGGATACGTTCATCTTGCAACTAGTCGTACAACCAACGAGGTCTCGCACGCCCTCGCCGTGATGACACTCTTCTTTTTCTTGCCTTTCGCTGTTTACATCACTGGACACGTAGGAAACTTCAAACACCCAGAAGAAGTAATCGATACAGTTTTCAAAATACACAAAAAATATTCCGATCTATTCCCAGCCCCAAAACTTCTCCCAGATGCTGAAGGCAATGGAAAGCAAACTATTTCGCGAAGAAATCTTTCAAGTCAAGAATTTTATCAAAAATACGACGATATTCAATCCTTTGCGGGACTCAATAATTCTTGGAGACCCCGAAAGCACCTCGAATCTCGAAATCCGTCTGATCGAGGACAAATTTTGCTCCTTTCCAAGAGCTTTACACCCGTCATAATATCTTGGCTTGGCGCTTTCTTGTTATCTTACATGACACCTGTCTGGGGTTTAGGCTGCCAATCTGGATCATGGACAACTATCACAATAGCATGGCTTGTATCTGCCCTTTTTGATTTTGTGTCACAATGGATCTCTGTCGATCTTCTCGGGAAGGAGGAGGTTGTTGAAGAGAACGGAGAGAAAAAAGTCAAATGCCTCACAAAGAAAACGGCACAAGTCTTATGGTGGATCACAATGGTGAAGGACTTGCTTCTTACATTGTGCATACTCGTGCTCGTTGGCTTGTCTCAAGTCGGCTATTTCAACAGTTGTTGGTGCACGGCAAGCATGTACTTTCGCCCTCAGGGCAAGTTGGACAAAGTATGTATAGATCTGGGTCCACTTGAACCGAAAGATCGAGACGCCGATTGGATCAGATGGCTTCTCATTCCTATTGTCACGTTGATTCTAATCCATGCTATGATTTTTTGGGCCAGCTGGGAAGGCGATGGAGGTAGACTACTCTACTTACGTACCAAACCCGAGCGTGATGCTGAGAAACTCGCTCTACGAAATATGGCCGCACGTCTTAGTATTCTAGACGATGATTCTGGCACAGAAGAGCAACGCCGCCTTCCTCGACAAGTCAGTACGAGCGCTTCTGCTACGTGGGACGAGTCGGAACCATCTCAGCATCAGCACCTCAGTCGGCGGCGGAATTACACTTCGTCATCTTTTGAATTGCAACAGACTCCTCCTGTTGCTGAGTCATGTGCAGTCTATCAACCCATTCAACTTACACGTACCCCACCACGACCATCACTGTCTCCTAGACTCGGCCATGATTCCGGAACCTCATCAGAAGCTATTACACCACTTTCGGGTGCGGGTAGCCAGGATCAATTATTATCTGGATTACATAAAGATGGAGAGTAATATGACGTCTTCTGTGTATTGCAAAAGCTTATGATTTGGAAGGTTGTCGTTAGCGTAGTGGCTGGATCTCTTCACTGTAGATTATCCTCACTGGGATCGTGGGGTGTTAGATGGGTTTCTCTTGTTTCGTTATCTTTGACCTTACAATATAAGATTTCAAGCTTCCCGAAAAGAATGATAGGTTTAAAGATGTGAGCTTGTCTCTCCTAGAGGCGAAATTTATGCTTGGGAGGTATTAAAATGTGTAGTGGGCATCTATATGTACTATTATTAGGCTAGAAACTTGATCTATATGTAATCAACTTATGAATTAAAAGTGAAAAGCGAAGTAGTGCGAGTTTCGTAAGGCAAAGATACTAAGAGTCACGTGATCTAATATACTCCATGCAATATACCTACTGCTTAGATAACTTCTCATAAATCAAATAGCTTGCATCAACTGGTGTTATATCGTAGCGTCTTATGAAGTAGAACAGCAGGCGCATTGCCTGGTCACGAGTTTTGCCCAGGGAAGGACTTTTCTAGGCAACCATTTAGACGTCAGCGAAGGATCTGTACTAGATATCCACCCCCATAAGCATAAGCTACAAACCAGAGAACGCCAACAGTCATGACACGCGGCTCGAAAGAAGATCGTCTGAAACTGACGGTCGCACACAAAGGCTGTGATTGTGGCTGAGTCGACCACTGAAATCGACTTTCGAGTTGATGTCTCAGACCTCACTGGTACAGCCTGGTCCTCTATTGATCAGCTCCCCAAGCCTCACGAGGCCAGGATTGCGCTGTGCTGGTCATCTCGTAAGGCGTCATTCACAGCGGGGTATAAGTAAGCCACCTGGGTAGCTTTGAGTTCCCACAGCAAAGCCACTTAGTCTTATAGGTAGTGCACGTGATTTTATTCATCCAAACTACCTAGGTACCTAGGTATCTATTGCGTTCTCTGACGATTAATGTTCCTGCTTTACTTGTAATCGGCGCCGTGTCGTATTATAGAGAAAATGGTATGACCTCTCCGCCGATCCTGTGATACTTTTAATTGTCATATTGACATTTCTCCATAGTTGTGCTCGAACTGTTCGAAGCTGGGACTTAGCCCCGAGAGATTCCAGTTTGCGCTTGACACAGGACCAACTTCGGAAGGACCGGGAAGCTCCAGCCCAAAGTTCCATCATGAGCTGAAACAGAAGCTCAATCGAAATAGCAGCTGCCAGTTTTGTGGTCTAATCTACAAGTCTGTAACCGCTAACATGGAAGAAACTGCGAGAAGTAGCTTGTTACAAATATGGACACCTCAGAATCGTGCCACGATATGGATTTTTCAAATCATATTGCGTATTGTGGGAGTATTCCTAGCTATCTATCATTACGGAAGTGAGTGCAGGATCGAGTGGATTACGGAAGGTATGATGAATAGAGTGAAAGACGGCGAGAAAACCGTGTCAACCGGAAACTACGTTCCAGCCTCAAGCAGAAGACGACTTCGAGTCTCGTGGGGGAGACGTGACCAAGTTGGTGTTTTTAAACTCAAGCCTTGGGAAGAACTGTATCTCCTTCATGTTCCATCTCAGAAATCAAAACCTCCTCGCGTAGGCACCAACTTGGTTACAAAGGAAGAGATGGGTTTCTTAGCCCTGGATTCCAACAAGAATATTTATACCTGGATTAGAAGTTGGATTGATTTGTGCGAGAAGAAGCATCATAATGCGTACCGTCCAACGGAGGTCAATGATAGGAAGGCATTCCTTAATCTCGTTCAAGAGAGCTGGTTTCGTGTCATCGATGTCGAGAAAATGTGCTTGACTAGTCTTGAAACAAACGGTAGACAGGAGCCAGAGCCGTTTGTTGCCCTGAGCTATGTCTGGGGCAATCAATCAAATTTCATGAAGAGTCGGGACCATCGGACACGTGAATTAAATATTCATAAGAGAACAAAAGAGGGTGGTCTTATTATGGACGAATTGCCGAGCACAATTCAGGACGCTATTAAGCTGGTTCAGAATTTGGGGCAACAGCATAAAGTCCGCTTCATTTGGATCGATTCATTGTGCATCTTGCAAGACAGTATCCTATCTTGGAAGCTAAATGCTGAAAAGATGGACCTGATCTTTGGGAATGCGTATTTCACTATTTGTGCAGCAGACGGAGATGCGAACAGCGGATTGATAGCTCTCAATCCTGAGAAGAGGAGCCCTCTGATAAAAACAAAAATAAATGAGGGCTTGGAATTACTAGTTGCTAGCTCTCCAGAAAGCGTCATCCAACATTCACACTGGAGTACCAGAGGCTGGACTTTCCAGGAACGCATACTGTCCCGCCGGTGTGTCGTTTTCGCTGGAGGCAGAATCTACTTGCAGTGTCGTGAGAACAACTACGACGAATCTAATATGAGCTGGTCTTCAGACTGGCGCAAATCTCCTCTCTGTATTGTACAAAAACTGCAAGGCTGTCCGATATGGTTCTACATGACTTGCGTCGAGCTATACACTGGCCGCAACCTGACAGAGCCAACAGATATTCTCAAAGCCTTTAATGGCGTCTCGAGAGTCATAGAGGAGCACATGTGTGCCCCATTCCTTTTCGGCCTACCGACGAGTCATTTTGATTTCGCGTTACTTTGGAAGCCCAAATCAGGAAAGGAACGACGGCCGGGAAATCTAGAAAAAGATGCAAAGTTCCCAAGCTGGTCTTGGAGTGGATGGCAAGACATGGTCCCTCAAAAAGGCTCTGCCGTCTATTATTCATCTGATGGTTTGGAAGGATGTCTCCTTGATCTTCATGATTGGCTAATCAATCACACTTGGATTGTATGGTATATTCGCGGCGTTAACGGTTCTCTTGAGCCCCTGTGGCAAGGGTACAATGAAAATTACACCACACGCTTGGACAAGGTGGATAGGCGATGGACAGGCTATAACAATAAGTGGGATCTGAAGATCAAAGAGGATAGAAATGATGTATCCGCTTACGGCCGCGAGATCCGCCCTTACAACAAATTCTTCTACAATTTTGATCCTTCGTTACCGCGGACAGAGTTCAAGAAACAACTTCCCAACAACACCTACAATGTTCGAATGAAGCGAGGACGTCAGAAGGATTATCAGCCCATTCTACAATTCTGGACGTGGAAATTTGAGTTCTACGTTGTGCTCAATAGCGACTTTCCAGGCCCTGGGACAGGTCTGGCGAGATTAGACGTGCTCGACAAGCACAGAACATGGTGTGGGACGGTAGTCGTTGACGAGACATGGGCTAAGGATCACAACGATGAGCTCTGCGAGTTCATCGCCCTCTCGGGTGCCCGGAAGTTCTCCCCTGAAGAGTGTACTAGTTGGACTTACCCCATACCAATGAATCTTGAGGATATCGATTGGGATCTGTATTATGTTATGATAGTAGAGTATTTTGAAGATCGAGGCGTCTGGGAGCGTAAAGGGCTTGGTAAAATATTGAAAGCGATGTTTGACACGACTGATCGATCAAAGTGGGCTGAGATTATTTTACAATGAGAACTTCCCTTGGGTTTGAGTATGCTTTTCGATTCGGGTGTTAGGGTTGTGTATAAATAGCTATCTTATAGGCGGTGTTCAGATTTCTAAGCCATCGACTATGGCGTGTTATAATCGTAATATTTTTGAGTTTTAATATCTACTTATTATCTACGTGCTTAGATTAATTTGGAAAGCTGTAAAATAAATGGCAGAGAATGATTAGATATACTTGGGGATAGGTAAGTTAGTGAGAGGATTGGGAGTGGAAGTTGGATCTTTGAGTTGAAGCTTAGGCCTAAGTGTTTCGGACGTGACTGTGCAAGAATGGGTTGAGAACTTTTAACTCTACAGTTTATCAGGCCAATACTACTCAAGAACCCTGGTTTTTTCCTGTCACAATCAATATTTTAAAGACCCGTTATAGCTCCAACGGACTCCCTTCTCTTCCGGACCCCAAGCATCGAGTTTATCAACGATGATAAAGTAATTTTGTTAAATCTTGCTTAAGTAAGCTATAACTTTGTGGACGAAGTAGGAGGGAACAGCCGGCTGAGCATGCAGCCACAATCGCATTGCGGTTAGGAGGTCTGACGTGTTTCTCGGCAAAGCCTCGATACACCTTTGACTAAATTGCTATGGCCCCTCATTCAATCGTGCATCTTTGTTGCACCACTCTTCTTGAGGCGCAAACTACAGTCTCGATTTAACGGGGCTTCTTCAAGCCCAGATGGCTTCTTTTGGATGGAGCGCCGGCGATATTGTTGCTACAATACAGCTAGCTAATAGGCTCATCACTTGCATTGGCGGAGCTCATAGCGCGCGGGACCACTTCCAGGAATTGCTTTCGGAGCTTCAGGGTCTATCCAGAGCCCTAGATGAGATCGCGCAACTGACCCAAGTACCTGGACAGACTCCTGAGATCCAAGCCTTGAAGTTTGCAGCATGTTCATGCGGCGAAACACTACAAAGGTTCTATGAGAAGATAAGACCTTTTGAAGACAGCCTTGGGGCTGCGTCCAGGAAGTCAAAAGTCAAAGCCGCACCACGTATGGTTAGATGGGAGTTGTTAATTAAGAAAGACGTTCCTGAACTCAGAACTTACTTGGTTGCTCATGTTGGGTCTCTCAACTTGAGGTTAAGCACAGCTTTGTTGTGAGCTGAATCTTGGTCCCGTGATCAATCAATCAACTTCTAATCACTTATCGAAACAGGAAAGCGGCATCGACCTCTCAATTACAAAGTCGCAGGGTTGATCAAAAACAAGATGTAAATACAAGCTTGCTGCAACAGCTCACGAAAGAACATGCGAGAATGGCAGACAAGATTCGTTGTATCCCAACGACGTTAGTATATCCGTTGAACTTTATCCTTGTTTCTGATTATACCTAGGGACACCATACCTAACCTTAACAACTTGCAAGCAATAGTTATGAGCGTTTGGTGGGTGTATAACAACAATTTTCGGTATATCTGTTGATCTTCCAAAGGAAATCACAAGATGAGATCTTGTGCTATCTCGCAAAGACTTCACAACAACTTCCCACGCCAGACCTAGACCATACTTGGCCACAAGCGCCTATCAAGTTCGAGGACGCACTAGGCAGAAAATTTCTGATTCCATCGGAGTATGATTGGGATGTAAGTTTTATACTTAAATTTTAACAAGTGACCCTCTGTCCTAACTACAGTTTAGAAAATTGAAGCTCTGATTCAAGTTCAATTCAAGAAAGGTCCTGGGCGTCTCAAAGTCCAGTCTGGTGATTATGAGCTCTTTGATCGGCAGTCAGGACTTCCGATCTTAAAATCGAATTTCTTCGGGTTGATTCCTGGGTCGTATGTTGCAATGACTATCATTCTCGGCCGCTATGAAGGCGGTGGTCTTGTTCCCGAAGGCTGCACCCGTCGCGGTTGTCGATCATCGCGAGTGAAAAGAATAAATCCAGAGATAATGACGTGGTACGTATACGGATGACAAGAATAATTGCATCTTCTGATATGTGGACAGTATGGAGTGCCAAAGCATGTTTAGAAAGGCTTCCAAAGCATTGCCCAGACCTATGAAGCCCTTTATTTCGGATCCGAAAGCCAAATTGCACACATCTAGTGCGAGGGAAGCTTCTACTCGAACAGATCTCCAATACTACAAAAATGTAAGTATCTATTTTGTTGAGCTGCCAGCAACACCGGCCGAATTCCGAGAGAAGTACACTCGTGATTACCCCCAAGCTTCTTCTGAAGCACAGAACCGTTTCATGGAGCCAGAAATTCTGCAACCTACCGAAAATTTCTCGGCGCTATCCCGGAAGCCGTCTGTCAGGGCGGGTGTTCTACATAAGAGGGGTGGATTAGATGCATCTGGAACCCAAAACACCAACCTTAAAAAGTCTGCTCGCAGCATGGTACTAAGAAAAAATTCGGTTGCGCCGTATGGTCGACCTAACTATCATACAAGTTTGAAGGGGCTGTATTCCACTCGACAATCCGCTCCATTGTTAAACGAACCTAGAAATGGCAATGTTTCTCACCCGATAGACCTTCAGACCTTACTAAATAGAAGACTGGAAAAATTACATGTTAGTGCGAAGGAGCCATACTCCACTCTACAATCCACTTTTTCATTAAACGAGTTGGGAAATGATATGGTCACTTCTCAGACAACAAGCACCCATATCTTACAAGAAACAAAACTGCAACGACAAACCACTTTTAGATGGTTCAAAGGTCAACTGATTGGTACAGGCATCTGTAGTCTGGTCTACTTGGGTAGGAGTGCGGCTACCGGAGAGTTTCTTGCCGTGAAGGAGGTTAAATTTGACGCCATGCTTGCTATAAAAAAAGTCAACGAAAACCAGAACAAGGACACCTTAATTGCCGCCTTCAAGGAAGAAGTCAGGGCCATGGAACATATAGATCATATAAATATTGTTCGCTACCTCGGCTGCGAGCAGAAAGAGATGTCAATTAGCATCTTCTTGAAGTATATTTCTGGTGGTAGTATCGGAAGCTGTCTCCAGAAGTATGGAAGATTTGGGGAGAGGGTGGCAAGCTCTTTAAATCGCCAAACATTAGCAGGTATGGTATACCTTCATCGGGAGGACTTTCTATGCATAAGTTTAAAGGCCGATGATATATTGCTAGACTGGGATGGAACGTGCAAAATTTCCAACTTTAGTAAAGTAGATTGTATCGATCAGAACAATAGGCTGCTGCATCAACCCGTATTCTGGATGGCACCTGAAGTCTTTCAGTCTCAGAGCCGGGAATACTCCAGGAAATCCGATATCTGGTCTCTGGGATGCTTTGTTCTTGAAATGTTCAGCGGATGTCGACCTTGGCCCAAGGAAGATGCTGCAGGAGCAGTATGGAAGATGGGGACCTTGCATGAAGTACCTCCTCTACCTGAAGATTTGACGGATATCAGCGCTTCTGCAATAGCATTTATGGCCGATTGCTTGACAATGTAAGGGCTTGAGCCAGAATCCTTCGCAGACAAAGTCCTAACCTTCTGCTCTAGTCATCCTTCTAAGCGACCAACGGCGCACACTCTCCTTGCACGGCATCCATTCTGTGAGTTGGATGTGAGCTACAACTTTCTAGATACAGACTTGTACGCATATATTCATAAAGATTACGACTACCTAGGTAGATAATAGTTGCAACAAAGGAAATAAGACATAAGTTTGACCTCGGGCCATTCACTCCTCTGAAGACTCAGAAGGATCGCAGAAGAGCTTTCCCAACATTGATTTGTAGTTGAATCTCTGTTTTGTAGCCCGAGATGGAAGTCCGCTGTCAGAATGTAATGCTTTGGCAAAAAGATTACGGAGCCACCGTGAAAGCTTTAGCTTCAAGACACAATATTACCTTGCAACTCACAGTATAAGAACAAAAGAGAGGGTTCAATCTCTCCTCGTACCAGAGCCTGAGAGATCAGAAGCCAAGTTTCAAACATCTAGCCAGCACGTCCGATACCAATTTCAAGTGGGCAAGGGCGACGTGGGAGCCAAGACTCGGGTGTGAAGATGATCTAGATAGCCTAAATATGCATTGGTGGGCTCTGAATCCACAGCACTATGAATATAAAGTAAAGAAATTGGAGTAGTGCAACTGAGTCATATGTTGGAGGGGTACGAAAAGCCTCGCTAGAACACTTTGCAGTACAAATCTATCTGACTAAAATCGCCGGCTACATGAGCTTAACCCAAATCACCTTTTGGACACTTCATCCATGTCTTCTATGAATCAGTGAAAATACAAGTAGTGCAGGAGTGAATGAGGCTTTTTGGGCTGAGCAGTGGATGGTTGACTCGCGTCTCTTGCAGAGGTGGACGTTCAAGCAAATAGATCAGAAAAGCCGTCTTGATCCAGAAACTCCCGGGATAGCTATCCCCGTTATGATAATTTGTAAGGCACGAATCATAACTTATAAATTTTGCTTGCAAATGGGAACTGGGATGGAGGTTGTTTGGTATTATTGGGCAGAGTAGCTGTTCTCAAGGCTTTCGGTTGCTCTCCACATATTTACTCCGTCACCGATAGGTGAGAAAACAGAAAATCAGATTTCATATATTATCATGCAGGGAAAGGTATGTTATGAAGAGCGCTCTTTGCAAGATGGGTTCCATCTATGCCCGCAAAGCACTCACAAACAACTTTGCCAACGGTCCTTCAACAAATTCCCCAAAACCTCCCATAATTCTAATGCTGAAATTGATTACCCTCATCGTCATTTTCCTTAAAATCCACGCTGGCATCGGCCGGCAACCCTATCGGATCCTCCAAAACCCACGAATCGGGTACGAAGTCCGGCATCCACATGTTGGCCATATCCCATTCAGAGCTCGGGGGCAAGAGCAGGGAATCGTAAATTGTCGGGTTGTAGTCGAACTGACTCGATTCAGGGGTGATGAAGGGCGCGAAATCGAGGAGGTCTTTGTCGGAGAATGGCGAGAGTCTGGTGCTAGTGGCGCTTTGTATATCTTGGTCTCCCTGGGGAATTTGATCGCCACTGTATGCAGGGGAGGATGTTGACGCGATCATGTCAGCTTCGGAGGATGCTGTCGTGGTTTTGGTGTTTAGTTCGGAGTATGAAGACTTGTCGGGCACAAGTTGCACTGTAGATGACGGGATAAAATCCAATTGCGCGGGGTCATCACTTTCAGGCAGTCTCTTCATTTTCTCGCTAGGTAGTGGAGCTACTCTTGCCACAAGCCGTCTGGCAATACCATAGAGCGCTTGGAACCCCCTCAGAGTTGGAGTGTCGACGAACGAGGTCCCTGGTTTGATAGAACAAGCGATGAATGAAACGATCAAATCCATCAACTGGATGTCGGAAGTTGCATGCTGGTCTTGTGGGTTTGAAAGGATGTTCGTGAAGAGAACGAGGCTCGCGCTGAGTGGGTAATAGAGTTGTATCCTAGGGGCGTGGTTAATATATATAGCAAAAGCAAAAGAACCACGAACCACATGAGATGTTGATTTTGCAGGTTGTTGTTAATGAATGTACCTAGTAATTGGATCGATCTCCGTGCAGCAGCGAGACAAAGTAACTGGCTTGCATATACTCTAGGATTCAGTCGCTGTCGCGGATCGTGGTTCCTCATACTCGTAGTCTCGCCGGTTTTGAATGATTCCTGATGACCTGAGATGCGGTGTAGTAGTATTACGGCGTCTAAATATTCAAAGTGCATCATTGCTATTGGGATGTACTGCTCTTCTGGGCATTTAATCGGATGCTCTGGACGAATGTCAATCGGTATAGAATCTCGCCAGCTCTGGAGATGGTCGTCTAGTTTGCCTAGTACTTTCATGCGATCTTCTTCTGATTTGGTTAGTGAACTTGCCGAGTATAATTCACTGTAGATGCGACTTCCGATGATAGCTAACTTAATTTTATCCGGGAAAATGTCATGGAATTTCGCGCTGCTGGCGGATTGTATGAATACGGGCTTCCTAGGTGGTAATTCAACTGCAACATCATTGTCGTTTATGACAGACGGTCGGCCTACGTTATGGCTTACGACTTTTTCCAGTAGAAAAAAAACCCAAAAGACATTTCGTCGTTGCTCATTCTGCTCCGGAGTGAAGTCATCCAACCTCCGGTGAAGGCCCAAAGTGTTTGCTAAATTTCCAGCTGCGGACGTAAGTGTATAGGCAGGTTGGGGATTAGGACTCGACATTGTGATGAATATCTTTTCACGTTAGACATGATACCATTGAGAATGTATTAATAGTCGTACCATGAGAATCATGGCTTGCATGGCCATCAAGTTGGCCTCCTTGAAGAACAAGTCGTGGAAACAGTAGCTTGCATTGCGGAAATACTCAACACCAGCGTCTTGGGTACTTGATGTATAATCGATCAGACAACTACCTCTTACGTGCCTCTCTCGCTCGCCTATTGTTCTGACTCTACCCAAACACAACACGGCATTAAACAATGCGTACCATGCGGTGCTTGCCGGAGGATTTGTAGAATATTGTCGTTCAAAGTAGGAGTTGAAAACCTTCCTATCAACAACCGGGAAAGCGCTGTTGAGAGCTATAAAGAAGGCTGTTGAGAAAATAAGCTGATAATTCTACCGGGTTTATCTTCAGCTTTCCACTTACAGTCAACGTATTGTAACGCAAGATCCTTCGGAGGAAGTGGTGAGTGTTGTGACCGTGGCATAGGGTACCAAAGATCAGGACCAGCTTGACCCCAAACACCATTATCACTTTTTGACATTTCGCGAACGAGTTGAGCTAGCTCGGCCTTATCACCTACTTTTTCCGAGATCCACCGAAACCCTTGGGGAGAAAAAAGGGAGAAACCAGAGGCCCAGCCTAAGCGATAGTATCAGCGTGAATAGGCAGACAATTGAACGGGGTTCACTACATGCCGATGAAGTTGGGAGACCCATTAGAGTCGATGACTAGGTTCGAGAGGTGATTGGACAGCCTGGCCTGGCTTTCAATCTGATCAGTGGAGCCCTCCTCTTCTTTCTTTCCTTCTGACTTTGCTGTCCCATGTAGCCCTGAAGTGATTATAGCTGACTCCATGCGCTTGATTCTGTCTTCCATTTCATCAAAGTAGGGCTCTTTCTTACTTTGGTCCAATTAGCCTCCTCCCCGCTGTATATGAAACTGGATTTCTCGGTACTTGGTCACTTTTTGCCTCTTCCTCTCCACTGGCGTGGTAGTACAACTTAGTTTTCGGGCTATGCATCGCGCGCAACTTTCATCATCGTTTCTTTGGCATTTTATCTGCATGTCCACCAAGCAGTTAGCAGCTGTGTAACCCGTATGAGTATTTGTCAGAGACGCAGACGCTGTCGAACATGCCTTCATTTGTTTGCACGAGTCACACGATGTTCGGGAATTTCGTGGCCATGATTGTGGTTTTGGGAGGGTAGTTGGAGTAGGCCCCAACTCTTCAGTCGAGAGGCCTTTTGATTCGGGGTCGTTCATGTTCGGTTAAGAGGGAGCGTGGTCGGCGGAGGTAGATCTGGTAGGGGAAAGACTTGATATGCAAGGACGCGACATGGAGAGTACACGGCAGATGGTGGTATGGATTCGAGCATTAGATCTAGGCTACCAATGTAAGCATTGATAAATAAGAGTTGATGACTAACAAGTCGCGAAAGCGGTAAGTTAAGGCATTGAGCGCAACCCCTCCAACCCCGCCACGCCAACCCTTCTAAGCCTCGATTTGAGATATCCACCCCTTTCTCAAACTACGCATGTTAGACCATACGCCCAAAAAATATTAATACAGATAGAGATCTTGGTCTGTCCCCTAGAATTTGTTCAATTATTTCCCAGGATTTGCGATGTGGCGGTCTGGCACAATTGAAAGGCGCTAAACACTTCTAGAAGGGAATACGTAGATTGATGTAGAAGGAAGCCCAACTATTTTCTCCGCTGCTTAGTATCGACCTAGATAGTACATGAAATCTCTATCAAACAAAACATCCTATTAAACAAAACCGTTTATTACTCGTACAGTGTCCCGCCCAAAATCTGCTTCATGTTACTTTGCTCTTCTCCTTGACGCCCACTCTCTTCCCAATATATTCGCTTTCAAGACCCTTCTCCAAATCACCAGCGATGAAATCCACGCAATTTTCCAGCACGGTAAAGTAAGTCTGTGCCTGCGCCATAATGTTCAGATAATTTCCTATCAGCGGCACGCCTCGGAACTTTTGACTCCAGGCTGGTGGGGAATCGGCTTTGGCCACAAGATTGTCGGCGGAAACGTCCGCAGGAGGAGGGAATCGTGGCGTGTTATATCGAGGAGTCATATCAGATGCGCAGAAGAGCGACCAGGCGAGCTGATCCGCCGGGTGTGATTTGACGAGCTGGTAGTTTCGTCTGTGGGCTGGGAAGAAGGGAAGGCTAATCGCGTCAGATTCAACTCAGCCTACAAGCTTCCACCCTCTGCGGAAGAAAAGTCGAGGGGAGCTTACTAATCAAGGAGGATATTTGGCTTCTTTGGACTGTCCAGCACACCAAAGCCACTCATGAACCAGCACCTAATCGGCGCCCCGCCCCGCTCCCGCCCCGCCTCTAGAGCCGCCTGCAGGACAGCGGGAAAAATGGCGGGAAACTCGCCTTGGGAATGTAGTGACGTCACAGCCGCGACGCCAGCAGCATTGACGACGGCATCGCAATTGTGAGAGAGGATCGCAGCCTTGATGGCGGCGCTGTCGCTGGCCGAACCAACCACCACACCGTCGAGCTTGGATGTGGTTTCGGCTGAGATCTTGGCGGGTGAGCGCACAAAGGCAACAACGGTATGCTTATGGACGAGAAGCGAGGGGAGTAGCCGAGAGCCCACATTGCCAGTGACGCCGAGCAAGAGTACCTTCATCGTGATTGAGAGGATGTGTATGTAACAGAGGAATATTTGTTGATTTATCAGTTATTGACTTCGAATCTGTGTGAATTGATGAGCTGATTAGAAAATCCCCAATGGTTGAGGAGGTTCTGCTCGTTTATATACACTGTGAGTACCGGTAGTTCGGACCCTCGCATTCCGTTTGCGAGATGTTCGCGAGACGTTCGCGAGCCGCTGACTAACAATATCTCGGTAACGTATTTAATAAGCGAGCTGGTCATATATGCGAGCTGGTCACCAAGACGCGTCTTACCTTAGTCTAGCCTAAATGCCACCACGCAACAACACCCAG